>SJYT01054958.1:0-44140 GCA_006410635.1 Cephalophus harveyi | reverse complement strand
CCCCCCCCCCCCCCCCCGCTTCAGAATATAGTACTTAGAGGAATTTTGTGACAAAATATTTTCTTCTAATCTGACTTCACATTTGTATATATGTTTGTTTAGCTTTTCTTGACCCTGTTTGCAAAATCATAGTATAGTGACTATGCATAAAATGGCCCTTGTGATTTTTGAGGTAGAGAAGAACTCTTTTTAGGAGAGATTTGAACATTGGTTTTGGTTGAAATCCAAAAATAATTTTAAGTAGATATTTACTTTGATTCATAGTTTTCATATGAAATTAATTGTTGAAATACTGATTTTTATTCTTTCTTTTTTACAGCTGGAAAAGCAGTGTCCGTGTTGTTATGTACACCTCCAAAAAAGTTCAGATCTGTAGGGGAATTGTTGTGTAAAGTAAACAACTCCAGGGTAGCAGTATTTTAAATAGCTTTTATAGACGTGTATTTACTGTATTAAAAATGAGTAAAAGAACAAGCAATGACACATCACTAGGAAGGTCAGTGACATTTTATTCAGTTGAGCTGGTATTATAGGCTTGAGACATAGTGGCTTTAAAGCTGATTGCCTACACGCTAATCATCTTTTACATTGTGATCAATATTTTTTTGTCTCGGGCAACTTGCTTTCTGCTGCTTTTCCTTGGAGCATGGATTCTTCTCTAATTTAGAAGATTTTGCAGTGCATATGTTTTGCCTTTCCCTTTGAAGGCATGTCATGTTTTTTTTAAATATACATGCAAATATATTCAGTACAAATGGTGAATAGTGTGAATGTTTCACACTATGGTCCCTCAAAATGAATGCATACATTAAGGATTTATTAATGTATATTCTTTATTTGATTTTCAAAATTTCATCTCAGTCATCAGGTATACATTCAGTAAGAGAAGTTTTAATTTGTATTTTGTGAAACTCAGGGGGTTGTTTCTTTTTTAGTAAATTTAGAATTAACATTATTTACCTTCTGAATCTGATTTTCATCATTAAAAAGTTTTATTTTTTCTATGCATGATAGTAGTTTCTAATTTCATTTTTATAAAGTCCTAGCAGCTTCCCTTCAAGTAATTCACTAGGAAATTTCTATTTGAGTTTTATTTTCAGCAGTTTTTAGTTATAAGCAGCATGCCTATCTGTTTATGCAGTGAGGAGGAGAGTGTATGTGTGCGCATATTCACGTTGTAGTTATACACAAATTTTAAAAATTTGCTCCTAAGTAATAAACTCAAGGTGCAACTTCAACTAAGTGGGAAGGTATTATGTTGAGAAAAGCATTTTCTTCAATCTTGTGTGTTTCCTTTGTGTGTGTTCAGTACTCACAAACGAGAAGTCTTCTTGTGCTCTTTCTAAAAGGTATTGTCTTCTAACTTCACTACATAGAGAAGACGGGCATTTTAGCACTCATTCACCCCATCTGTAAATTTTTTGCCCACAGAGTGAGTGGGGCGGCCTTTCCTTCTCCCACTGCTTCTGAGATGGCGGAAATTAGTCGAATTCAGTATGAAATGGAATACACCGAAGGTATTAGTCAGCGAATGAGGGTCCCAGAAAAATTAAAGGTAGCACCACCAAACGCTGACCTGGAACAAGGATTTCAAGAAGGAGTTTCAAACGCTAGTGTGATTATGCAAGTTCCAGAGAGAATTGTGGTAGCAGGTACTTTATATTTGTTTATAAAGTTGTCTGATAAACCTTTATTTTATATATTTTTATGAAAACTTTTGGAACTTTTCAAAATATTTAGAAAATGGATTGGGGCCCACTCCAGTATTGTTGCCTGGAAAATTCCATGAACAGAGGAGCCTGATGGGCTCATGGAGTAGTCCATGGAGTTGCAAAGAGTTGGATACAGCTAAGCGACTGAGCACAGAGAAAAGGGGTTGAGAAATCCAACTTCACATTTTCTTCAAAAAGTTTATTAATTACCATAGTCTGAAATTTCAAATAGTATTTGTTAATAGTTCAACTAATTATTGAAGTATTATTTACATACATAAAATGTGTGTAATTTTAAAGTGTATAGCCTGATGATTTTTGACAAAAGTATACTCCTATGTAACTACCACAGTCCAGATACAAAACTTTTCATTATCCCACCCTGAACAGTTTTTTATTTAGTTCTTACCCCTCAATTCCAGGCAACCATAATCTCCTTTTTATAACGAGAGATCAGATTTATCTTTCCCAGAGTTTTGTATGACTAGAATGATAACACTATATTATATACTCTTGGGTCTTGCTTCTTTTGCTTACTTAGTGTTATGTTTTTGAGAGTCTTCGATATTATTGCTTATATCGATTGTTCTTCCATTTTATTTCTAATATGCCACTGTGTGGATATACCACAATTAGTTTATATATTCACTTATTGGTGAACATTTGAGTTGTTCCTTTTTTAGTGCTATTAAGAATAAAGCTGCTATGAAGACACGTGTTTTCATATCGCTTAGGAATAAGTTGCTAGATCATATTATATTATGAACAGCTGTCAAACTATTTTTGAAATTGGTTGTACCCTGCTATGTTCCCATCAGTGACATACGAGCACTCCATTTGCTCCGCATCCTTGCGAGCACTTTGTATTGTTAGCCTTTTTAATTTTAGCTATTCCTGGTGGGTGTGTAGTGGCAAATACATTTGAATAAAACCAGTATCTTTTTAAAAACCTCCCTCCTCTTTATTGTTTTTACTCTCAGGAAATAATGAAGACATTCCATTTTCAAGACCAGCAGATCTTGACCTTATACAGTCAACTCCCTTTAAGCCTCTGGCTCTAAAAACACCACCTCGTGTGCTTACGCTGAGTGAAAGACCGCTAGATTTTCTGGATTTAGAAAGACCTGCTCCAACCCCTCAAAATGAAGAAGTAAGTCCTAGAGTTTTAACAGTATCTGAATTTGAAATAACATAGACAACAGCAAAAGTGAAAGAGGCAAGAGCCTATAATGAAGTCTCTTAGTCGTGTCCGACTCTTTGTGACCCCGTGGACTGTAACTTACCAGGCTACTCTTGACCATGGGATTTTCCAGGCAAGAATGCTGGAGTGGGTTGCCTTTTCCTTCTCCAGGGGATGTTCCTGACCCAGGGATCGAACCCAGGTCTCCTGCATTGCAGGCAGATGCTTTAACATCTGAGCCACCAGGGAAGCCCCAAATCATGTCATTAGCAATATGTAATGATATCCTTCTGCATGAACCATTGATTGCTATAAATTCTGGTTTATAGATACTCAAAATAAGATACTGTCCTTTTTTTTTTATTTAAATATCATATTTCAGGAAAAATGACAATTTCTTGGAAGGCATTAACATTCATGGGGTCTTGAAGGAAGAGCTTTTATAGCTAGGAGTCAGTTTAGGCAATACAGAAAACTTGGGGAAGTTTAGCATGGGAAAAAATTAACGCATCACTTTGTTATAAGAGCTGTCTGGCTGTTGGCAAAAGCTCTTTTTATCCCCTTGACATTGCCTATCCTCTTGTTTGCTCTGAAGTTTCTACTGAGTTAGTTATCGTGTTATGTAAGATTATTAGCCCTTTTGATCTCAATATGTCAGTGTATGGACTTAATAAGATGTTAGTAGCGAAGTTCAGGTTTTGCCTTTGCTGTTGACTTAGGGCCTGTCTTGTAAAACTCCTTTGCTGTGATTTCTGTAGTTGCAATTTTTTCATTATAATTCCTAAGTTCATATGTTGTCATGATTCTAATAAAAGACAATATGCGAAGATACGTTTTTATTGGTAATGAAACTGCCTTTGTCTTTCATCCTTCATATAGTCCTTCCAAGCAGGGTAAATCGTGCACATAATCTGCAGGTGTGCAGTTTCCCAGGACTAGGTATAGCCTTTTCCTAGGCTGGAAGTTTCTGCTGAGGTGACTCAGATAATAATAGGTGCCAGTTTAGACATTCCGTATATTTGCTTGATGAAGAGTACTAACTGTGAATCTTCACATGATGAAAAGGCAGTGAGGTAAATGCAGCAGGACTGTATTTAACAGACATCTCTTGAGCTTTTGTATAAGACAGTGCAGAAACACAAGCTTCCTTCACGGTGGTCTGAGTGAGGGAAAGACCTTTACAGCTGTGAATAATACCGTCTTGGAATGCGGATTCTGCCAGAAGAGAAACCCTCCCTTTTGATATTCCTTTAGTTTTATTTGCCTTCTGATCTTCATGATCCCACTGTTTTAGACACTGCTTGGTGTGAACAACCAGCCTGAAAACAAGCTGAGCGCTGTCATGAATGACATGTTTAGCATATGGTTCTAACTGATGTTAAAAGATCAATAGGTACAAATATCGTTGTTATGAAAGTTAGCATCTTCTGGCAGAAAATATGGAAATAAGTGTCTTATCAACAGATGAATGGATAAAGAAAATGTGAGATACACACAGAGACACACACAAATACAATGGAACACTATTCAGCCATAAAAAATGAAAATTTGCCATTTACAACAGCACGGATGGACTTGAAGGGCATTACGCTAAGTGAAATAAGTCAGAGAAAGACAAATATTATATGATATCACTTACGTGTGGAATCTAAAACATGACCAAACTAGTAGCTGTAACAGAAAAGAAGCAGACTCACAGATACAGAGAACAAACTAGCGGTTATTAGTGGAGGGATCGGCATTAAGAATTGGGGAGTGGGAATTACAAACTATTGGGTGTAAGATAGGCTACCAGGATGTATTGTACAACACAGGGAATATAGTCGGTATTCTGTAATATAACTATCGAGTGTAACTTTTAAAAATTATATGAAAAAAAACAGTGGACCATTATAGGGGAAAATACTAAGGCATCTGAGCAGATTCTTGAGGAAGAGATAAGATCTGAATAAATCTGGAGAACCAGTAAACAAAGACCTCATGGACATTGATTTGTCAAAGATTAGTTTTTATATATAAATACTTTCAAGTAATTTTGACTTTTGGTTTAAATGTAAAGAACTCTTGCAGTAGGCTCCAAGCCAACTCCTTTTCTGGTTTTTTTTTTTTCCCTTTTGTTCAGATGGGTAAGTGGTTCATAATCATAACCAAATTTAAACCACACTTTGAAGTTATGTGCTGTTTAGTATGATTTTAAGTTTTGTTGGCATGAAATACAGGATTTTTTCTGCTCTGAGGTGCTTATACCCTGGTGATCTATTCCCAAGTCTTTTTTAAGAGCATTAATAGATACTGGGTTTGCATTTTTGAGAATGTTAATCTTCAAGTCTGTTGGTTCACACACCAGTTGTAATTTATAATAAAATCTTTTTTTTTTAACCATTAAGTTGCCAGAGGTGTTTCCAGTAAAAAAAAAAAAAAATTTTTTTTAAGCAGAAAAGTTCATGATTACCATTGTTTCAGTTATCTCCTGTGTGTGTATTAGTCACTCAGTCGTGTCCGACTCTTTGTGACCCCCATGGACTGTAGCTTGCCAGGCTCCTCTGTAGATCGAATTCTCCAAGCAAAATACTGGAGTAGGTTGCCATTTTCTTCTTCAAGGGATCTTCCCAAACCAGGGATCGAACCTGGGCTCCCACATTCCAGGCAGATTCTTTACTGTCTAAGCCACCAGGGAAGCCCAGTTATCTCCTGCTGCCCATTAAACCACCCTAAAGTTAGTGGCTTGAAATAGAAATTGCTTATTTTGCTCATGGATTTTGTGGATGAGATATTTGCATCAAGCATAGTGGGGAAAGCTTATTTCTGTTGTTTATTATCTGGGCCTAGGCTAGGAAGTCTCAAAGGCTCGGGATGACTCAACAGCTTGAGGCTGCATTCATCTGAAGGCTTACTCACTCATAGGTCAGTTGATACTAGCTGTTGTGGAGACCTCAGCCAGGATTACTGACTGCTATAACCGCACATAGCCTTTCTGTCTGGCCGCTTGGGTCTTGGTGCTGTTGTTCCAAACAATGAAAGGGGAAAAAAGCAGAAGCCTTAGTGTTGTTTCTAACTTAACCTTAGAAGTCACATTTATCATCTTTGTAGCAGTCACTAGCCCACCTAATTTCAAGGGAAGGAATCAGATTCATCCTTTATTTCCATCTCTTTAATGGAAAGAGATCAATGATAACATTTTGTACAAAGAGCATGTAAGGTGGAAGATTGTAACTATTTCCAGAATGCTAAAACATTTAAGCATGTGAGATTTCTTTTAGTTTTCAAATATCTAAACTAATCTGAATTTGTTTTAACCTCAGAAGCCTTATTTGTACTATTTACAAATCTATCCCATTTCCTATAGTGTAAGTGCCTTTAAAAGCTGTTGTGAATTGTTGGTTAACTAATGCAAGTATTGATGCTGGGCAAGATTGAGGGCAGGAGGAGAAGGGGACAACAGAGAATGAGATGATTGGATGGCATCACCGGCTCAATGGACATGAGTTTGGGTAAACTCCGGGAGTTGGTGATGGACAGGGAGGCCTGGCATGCTGTGGTTCATGGGGTCACAAAGAGTCAGACGTGACTGAACTGAACTGAATGTAAGTATATTGCATAATTATAATAAATAAAAATATTAATAATTGTACCAGATAAGATTGAGACTTAAAAAAGCAACTAGAAGTCGCTATTTTCATAAAGAAGATAAGCATTCCTAAGTTTATCTGCATTATAGTAAGTAGAGGTTTTTTCCTTAACATGCCCTGCACATAATACACACACTGAGTAGCAATTCATGGTTGTGTTCTTTTTTAATTTTGTGAGTAGCCTTAGATTAAGGTCCTTTTGATGCTAAGCAACTACTAGACTACTAAGAATATTTTCTGTTCCTTTCCCTTTCTTTGTGCCTAACAGATCCGTGCAGTTGGCAGGCTAAAAAGAGAACGCTCTATGAGTGAAAATGCTGTTCGCCAAAATGGACAGCTGGTCAAAACTGACTCCATGTGAGTAGAACCAGTAAACATTGTATCTCATTCATAAGTTGTCGCTATACGCTGCCTGTCCCATCCTTTTCTAAGTGATTTACTTTCTCTCAAACATGTAAAAAGAAAAAAAAGGATAAAGTGTATGTTTTATACCTAAGAACCTGAAGAAAAAAGTCATTTACTTCTAATAGTGTTTGCAGTTTATTATGTAATACATTTACATCAGTTTTATATTTTTGTAGTACTCTTTATAACCTAAAATTTGGGGAAAGAAACAAAATAAAGCATCAACACTTTGTTAAGGAAACATCTTCATTTTCAGGTTACTTAATTTGTGGTTAGATTGTAAAAGGACTAGCCGGCTCTGCTTCTAATGAGCCATGGTAAAGAATGTAGCATAAGCAAATGGCATTTTTTTTTTTGCTTTCCAGGATTATTTTTTTAGCTCTTTTCCTCCTGAGTCACAGAATTCTTTAGACCCTTTTCATTTCCTAAAAATTTAAGTACATTGTTTAAAGAACTGTTTGTGTAAACCTTTCTTTCTCATTTGGTTACGTTATCATACGCTGATCTTAAAAACTACCCCTACCATTAGATGTTTTAAATTGGACAAGTGATTTTTGTTGTTTTATTAAAATTGATTGGTTTTTAAAATAAAATATCCCTTTAAAAACTGGTCAGAATTTTTTTAAGTTTCAAAGCCATTGGTGATTTAAATTATATGTTACTATTTCTTCCTCATTAAATTTTCAACTTTCATACGCTCATTTATCATGAACCTGATTTGATGTCAGGCATCACGTTAATTTCTCTGGGAACTAAGAAAGAATCAGGAGGTGATAATGTCTCTCACAGCTTGTAAATCTAGATAAAAAGCAAGACATTTAAATTTACATGGAAAATAGCATACAATACAATTATGCCATTTGTATTAAACCGTATGAAGTTTTAACTTGGGCTTTACTAAAGAATATAGGGACGCAGAAGGGACTTTGATGGGGATTGAGTCTCTCTTTTTTTGCATTAGGTGCAGAGGAGAACTGTAACTGTTTTCATTTCTTGAGGAATCTTGAAATGCTTCCTAAAGTAGTTAAAATTATTCTGAAGCATAATATAGGAAGATAGGAAGTTTGAAAGAATATATGTCTCCTTCAGGAAAGGCTTATCCGAAAGGTTCAACTATTTTTAATAATGAAATTTTTTGTGATAATTGTATGTTTTCCTGCAGGCCCATGGCTAGCAGTGATGGCCAGTCCATGGAATTCCTTTTTTTAGACTGTGTTAAAATATGTTACACAAATGGTGAAAAGACTACCTAATTTATGGTGAAGGTAGCTTCTTGATATTTAGAACTCTCTGAGAATGATTAAACATAGACCTAAGGGCTTTTGTTATTTTCTATTTATAATATTTTTTAAGGCACCAAAAGTTTCTAATTAACTTTCCTGTTATATAAAGATACTGCTTTTTATTTAGGTCCATGATTACTTTGAAATTTCCCATAATTAAATAAAAATAGGACTATTTTACTATAGCATCACTTTTGGTTTTTTCCCTCGCACAGTATATATTACTGATAGCTAAATTCAGTTGACAAGAAAGGAAACTGCTCTGCTCTATAATATATAAAAACCAGCCTTGTGAAGCGTGAGTTAGAGTAAATGACTTAGTTCATAGATATTTTTGCAGTTACTTGATAAAAGTTCCTCAGAAAAGATGAACAAAGTTAGCTAATATTTGAATTATTTGTTTAAGTCCCTTGAAAGGCATTTTCTAGATCGGGGTACCCCAGTCCCCAGGCCACGAACCCATACTTGTCCCTGGCCTGTTAGGAACCAGGCCGCACAGCAGGAAGTGAGCAGCCTGTAAAGCTCCTGTATTTACAGCCACTCCCCGTCCGTCACATTACAGCCTGAGCTCCACCTCCTGTCAGATCAGTGATGATGTTAGATTCTCGTAGGAGCACAAACACTAACCCTAGCATCAAGGCAGAATGTCCTGAGATTGCCACAAAATAGAAATAAAGTGCACAATAAATGTAATGTGCTTGAGTCATGCTGAAAACATCCCCGCCCCTGCCCCTCTGTAGAAACATTGTTACATGCAACCAGTCTTTGGTGCCAAAAAGGTTGGGGACTGCTATTCTAGATGCTTAATAAAACAGAATTTCATGTTTTAATTTTTGGTTGTAAAAATAGCATGAATATTTAACTATACAGTTTTTTGCAATAGAATGCTTACCTTCCTTAACCATACTTTTTGTTTTGCTAGTTAGGTATGTTACCATGGTAAGATACTTAACCATCTTTTTGTTGATAGTGTGACCTTGCCCTTTCTTCTACTGCTGTTATTAATTTTATTGTTTATAATTGTATTCATCTTTAAGAATCTACACTTGATAAACTTTCAAATGTTTATATAATGAGCAAATTATGTATTTAATGCTGGTAATAAGGTAAGGAAGAAACTATTAACATGGTTCGGCTGTATTTTACCTCTACCAAAGTAATTATTGGACTCTTCCTGTCTTTACCTACTTCAGCCTTTTCTCTGTGATGTAATCTGATTATGTGTCATTGTGCATGAACCTTTGCCTGCCTCCACTTTATTTTATTCCTTGTATTTAGGAATAGAAGTGTATAGGAGTATAAGAGCAGGAGCGGTGGCCTTGTTCTCTCACTTACTTTCAAAGAGATAATAGAGCTTATTATTGACACGAAAATGATCAGTAGATTTCGTATTTAGCTTTTTTCTTTGTGTTTATAAAAGCTGAATATGTAAAAGAAGCATAATTATTATTTAAGGTGGCACAGATCAGATTCTGCCCCAAGAAATAAAATTTCAAGGTTCCAGGCACCGATTTCTACACTGGAGTACACGTAAGATTTTATCTGTCTGCTCTGCTTTTCACAATTAGGAGTTTTAATTTTGCAGGCTTTGTGACACTAATATTTCACCAGGTAATTGGCATGTACTGCCCTAATTCTCTTACTGTTTGGCTTTTAAGTACCTCTGTTTCAGGATTTCTCAAGCTGTTACCATACACTTTGTTTTAAAAAAAAAAAAAAGCTAGATCAACTAAGGAAGTTATATATGATTTGCAGTATAATGGTGAAAGTAGAATGGAATAATTCATACCAAAAATCCTTTCTAGTTCCTTTATTTTGCTTTGGTTGGCATATTAGTTCTCTGTGGATTCAATTCAACCAGATTCAGTGGTTTCAATCTTTAAAAAATTTTAACATGCTGTCTTTTATTGTTTATTTTCACTCAGAAGGAGAAAAGGAGTCTAAGTATAATGAATCATTTAAGTTTTTTTTAATTCCATATATTAAAATTAAGCTTTGGAAGAATATTTTGAGATCATTAAACCCACTCTTTCTGTGTGCGTGACACAGCAAGGGATGGGAATGAGTGGCCCCTTAAGGGGAGGGGACACTTTGGCATGCAGTATAAGATTCAACAGCTAGTGTAGTTCTCAAGTACCAGAAACCCTTCTGAAACCAGTGATTTCTCTCTTAATTCTGATTCTCTTATTATACTTCTAAGAACTAGTAAATTATCTTAGTGGCAAGAAATTAAAACTTTATCTGTATTTAAAATTTCAAGAGAGATGGTGCAAAATTTGTGATTCAGTGAAAATTTTTTCTTTCCTGACTGTTTTACCTTTACTATATTTTTGGAAGAGACTGGAGCCTCACCAAAGAGATTATCCTCACAGTTTGAGAAACACTATTCCTATGAAAACCCGTGGAAAAACGAGGTGTTTGACTTTGGACTTACGTTATAATAATAGTTATGCCAAGTCAATTTTCATTTGAGTTCTAACATTGGCTAGTGTTGTTATTCAACACTCGCATAGCGAGAGTTCATACAGGCATGAGAGAGAGCTATTACTAATGAAATACTATGACAAACATAAGTACATTCTTCAAAATTTCCTTACTTTTATAAAAGAAAAAGGTAAAGCTGAGATTTTGCCATTTTGTAACATTACTAGGATGAATTTGTCATCAACATGCATTTTTACTAAATCACTAATACTGTAACATTTGCTTGAATAATCTCAGTGCCTTTGCAATATGTTTACGTATTTTTCACAGGAGTTCATGTGTCAAAACAAAAAACCAAAGTCACTCCACTTGGAGTGGGTGGGCAGAGATGAAACTCAGCTCTGAAAGCACTGTTTCCTGTCACGGTTAATGCCCCCAGTACCAGGCATCCCAGCCAGCACCAGGCCTATCACTAACATGGGGCTTATTCTTTTTCTGTTCTTAGATTTGTTTATTTTTAAAGAGACTTGCAAGACTGCTTAAAGCTTTGAAAAGAAACAATTGCTAGACTCTTTCTTCTACTTAGTGTAGCTATGGTCATCTTATGATTTAATCATTCAGTTCATCTGTAGATAGAAATAGATTAACCATTAAGGGCATTTAATCAGAAATAGATTAACCATTAAGGGCATTTAATCTGTACGTATACTGCCCAAACTGTCCATCAGTGTATGAATACTTCCTACTCTGTGATTTTGCTGTTGATGAAAGATTGCTTATGAAGAGTTAAGTTTCTTAACTAATCTTTGAAACTTTTGAGAGAAAGTTTTCTTTTGAGAAACAACCTGAAATACAAATATGTTTTTGATGTTAATCTTTGATGAAATATCTTTACTAGCATTAATTTTATCTTTCTACATTAATATGTTTTCTTATTAAGTTACCATTGAAGATTGTATGGTTTTTTTTCCACTTAATACCATATTCTAATTTTATATGATCGTAGAATCTTAGAATTGAAGATGATCTTACAGACTTTCAAAAACTCAGTCTTCTATGCATTCCATCTGAAGAATGCTTTGCAGTTAATCTGAAAATAATTTATGCTTGATGACCTGATTTCCCATGTATGGACAGGAAACACTTGTACTTTTAGAATTTAAATAAACAATTCCTATTGCTTATTTCTGACAAAGTGAGTTTCCTCCAAGGAAGCCTTCTTTCCTTTTGAATTCTGATGGGCAAAAGTCCATCAGTTTTTTCATGGATTTGGATTCAGTTTGTTGGCATTTTTGCTCTAATATTATAATTCTAAATAGTGATCATTATAGACTTTATATAGATAGCTCATTTATATACTATTTCAAATTGGTATATGCAGTATTCAATTTAAGCCCCAGAATATGAAGGCAAAAGCTTCAATTATGTCAATAGATATTGTCCTGAATAGTCTTTTAAAACTTGCTTAAGTCAGTTTAGCTAGGTATGATGGTGTTGCTGTCAAGAACAGTGTCAGATTGATGCCTATTTATGTTGGTGAAGAACTGGCCATTTTATTCCTGCCTCTAGTGACACTTTTCTAACATGAATTGAGTCTGTTTTCTTAGAAGGAGCAAGAACTTCAGGTATTCTCTATGCTGCCTGAAGAGAACATTGAGTACAAGCCTAATACTTAGACTTTGAGTCCCAGATATACTGTTCCTTTTACTCTTTTTGGATACCCAGTTTGGGTTCTGCCAAGTACCATGGACGGAGAAGGCAATGGTAACCCACTCCAGTACTCTTGCCTGGAAAATCCCATGGATGGAGGTGCCTGGCAGGCTGCAGTCCATGGGGTCACTAGGAGTCGAACACGACTGAGCGACTTCCCTTTCACTTTTCACTTTCATGCATTGGAGAAGGAAATGGCAACCCACTCCAGTGTTCTGGAGAATCCCAGGGACGGGCTGCCGTCTCTTGGGTCGCACAGAGTCGGACACGACTGAAGCGACTTAGCAGCAGCAGAGTACCATGGATCAGTTGATGTTTATTATTGTTGATAACCTATATATATTTCAGAAGATTCCTAGTCTGTGGACAGATGATTCAGGTGACCATCAATGAGTCTGCATCTGAAAACTTGCATTTATCTTGATACCATGAGGCCTCATTCATATGGTGAATCAGCCCTGACAGATTACTTTCTCAGTATGCCAAGATTTGGCTTAAATCCCTCTTTTAAGTAGTCTTTGGAAAACATGGTTTTCATGTATTTTGTACTTTTTCCTTTGGATCATCAAGACATTGAAAGTTATTCACAAAATTATGGAGAAGATTTTGTTTTTGATTTTCTGGGACTCTGGGAATAATATAAATTATCCCACTCATTTCTCGGTTCCCAAAAATATTAAGTAAGAAAAGATTACAATCTTTTATCTTTCAATTGTTCACTATCTTCTCCACCTTCACTCTTTTGTATACAATATGCAGGGATGAGGCTTAGTCTAAGGTGTTCTTGCCCTGACACTGAGAAAGATTATTGAGTCTACATCCCATAGTTCTCTTATTGTAACAAAACATGGTAGCTAATCGGATGCCAAGTCCTTAAATCAGTAAAATACCTCATATTGCTGATCATGCTCTAAAATTAGTTCTCTGAAAATAAAAATCCAGATTAGAACTGTAAAATCACTTCATTGAATTGTGCTTAGCTTTTAGGAGAAACTGTAAGTGGAACCAAAGACATTATAAGTCTCAAGTCACACATAAAAGAATGACCAAGATTATTGTCACTAAGAAACCAAAAAAATGATCATTTAACCTCCATCTGGATAATTTTAAAAGTATCCTTGCCTTTTCAGTGTATTCACAGAATTGGTCATTTAGCCAGGGAACGTATGCTTTAATTGAGTAATCAAAATGCTTTTTGTTAGCTTTCCGAAACTTTGGTTCATCTTTAAATTTACTCGTCATAAACTAATTTCTTCATTGTCTTTGTGAAGTATTTGAAATTGGCGTTTTCATGGACTCCCTTTGGTTTTATGCATGTAAACTTTGCCTGCCACCTGTATCCTGAAATTCCCTGTCTTACTCTCCTGATGGTCTGTAAGCGGCAGTGCCCTGCTGTTTGTTAGAGGCTTGGGTTTACGCTAAGTAAAGAACGCTGTTTCTCCAGAGCGGGGGGTTGCAGATGCTCTGCCGTAGTTCTCTTCCCTCTTAAAGCTGTCCTTTCATATTCAGTCTGTTTAATTTGATGCTTAAAGCTACACAGTTACAGATGCTTCATGGTAGCTGGGTTTTTAAAAGACCACAGAAACAATTTAACATGTTTATTAACTTAATTTGGCCTGACTCTTTTGGGGGAAAATGAAGGGTGGGGAAAGGGGCAAGAAAACTAAGCTAATTTTTAAAATATGAGTGTTTGGGGAAAATGTTGAGCTGGGGTTTTACAAAAATCTGACTTGAGTGTTTTTCTCTTCATTTGCTGTGCTTGTGTGAACAGCGTGACACCATCGCCACCGCAGGTTCGGGTTTGCCCTCCCCGAATGTTACCTGAAGATGGAGCTAATCTTTCCTCTGCTCGTGGCATTTTGTCGCTTATCCAGTCTTCCACTCGTAGGGCTTACCAGCAGATCTTGGATGTGCTGGATGAAAATCGCAGGTGACTGGCCATCACTGACTCTTGCCAACTTTTCTGCATTATTTTCTGGCTCCTTATTAGTGGACTGTGGTGTCTTCCTTTTATGTTTGCACCTTTGTCTCCTTCTCAGATGCAATGATTTAAAGAGCTTGCTTTGCTTTCTTTTAATTTGAAATTATTGTCCAAAATTCACATTTCAGAAGATTCTGTTAGCTTCTCTTCAGTTGAGGTATGGTGGGAGGGGGTGGGATACAGTTAATAACTGCCTATACATGGGAAGTATAGATTTTTTCCCCCAAGACTTTGCTGAGCTGTTCTAAGTACTTGATTCCATTTTGGATGTGCTGAGGGGTACTTTTGTATCCAGTGTGGGATGTTAGACTGAATTGTACTCATTTTTGTTACTAAGTCTTTAATCATTTATGATACTAATGTGATTGGATTAGTAAGCACATCTGAGAAGATGAAGTCAGTGTAGCTGCCAGGGCTTTTTTTTTTTTTTCTTTCCTCTTCACTAGGGATTTTTAAGCCTGTGCTAAAAATCCCAGGTGCTGTTGTCTTTTTATTAATAATAATGATTGTTCTCAGTATGGATGGCGTGTCTCACTTTTGAATGTCTCCAGGTAAAATCACTAGTAATATACCTAGAATTGTTCATTCAAATGAATTTTTTTGCTATTATTTTGAATACCTTTTTCTCCTTGCTTCATTAGTAGATAGTGTTTTAAAAAGATGAAATTTGAGAGCTTTTTGGCAGAATGTGAGGAAAGTACAGTCAATTTCACTTCAACTCTAAACATTTTATGTAGTAATAACTGTTGAGTCAGTGCTTGAATTTTCATAATCATTTTATTAGGCTGTTAACTTTGCTTTTTGAAGAATTCCCAATAAATTAAGCAGGCCTTTCCAGTAAACCTTCTTTCTTCCCTTTGGAACTGACGTGTCTTGTTATTCACTCTGAACACACGTTTGCTTATTACCTGCTCGTGAGCCTCACACAAGCCCGAGGTGTTTTCACCATCCTTGATGAACACCTGTCGTTTCGCCAGGCTAGGGTTCCTGACCCTTCCCAGGGTTCCCATACGTGTGGGCCCAGGGACTTAAAGCCGTACTAGAAAGAGCATAACAGCGAAAGCTCATGGCAGGGGCAAAATTGCATTTATGTGTACATGTATTCATGTATAGGTGCGGGGGTGTGTGGGTGTATATATACCCATATTATGAATATGGGATATATATGTGTATATATATCCCTCCCTAAGGGTTTAGAGTCCCTCTTACACTCTTTAAAGCTTCAAGGACTATATTAGATTATAAGAAACATCATGGTTTAGAACAAAAAGCTTGGATTAAAGAAATCGGATTTAATCTTGGTCCACCACACTGAGTAATTAGCCACATGCTGACCTTGGACAAATTGCATAGCTTCTCTGGGTCTACTCTTTAAAGCTTCAAGGACTATATTAGATTATAAGAAACATCATGGTTTAGAACAAAAAGCTTGGATTAAAGAAATCGGATTTAATCTTGGTCCACCACACTGAGTAATTAGCCACATGCTGACCTTGGACAAATTGCCTAGCTTCTCTGGGTCTTGTTTTCTTCACCTGTTAATACTCATATTACCTAGTTTTCTGGATTCTTGTGGGAACTCTTCTTTCCTCCCGTCTTTAAGATATAAAGATGGCCTCAAATTTTTTGTTTAGTGTCATGAGAGATACTTTAAAAGATATTGAATATAAAGTACCTAGCACTTGACTAATATTTCCAAATGCCTGTTTTCTTCTCCCTCCCTAACATAGATCTATTCTTTACCAGGTATCCTCTTTAACTTTTTAATTGTAATAGGTCCTTAGACGAGGCTAGATTATTAGGTCAAATTCTATTATATCAAATGCTATTACAATAAAAATATATGAATGGGAAAGATGTTTTATAAATCCTGTATAGATGACAAAGATCTGTTCCCCTGCATACACACAGCTCAGTGCAGTATATGGAAAAATAGTTGGATTTTTTTTTTTAATCCATAATGGAACAGTTTTGCCTTAAATTCAGAAGTATAAAATAAGAAACCTTGTTAATTGTAAAATTTGCTTTCTGTTCTTTTATTTATGAAAAATTATCTTGAGCTTTAAGTGATTTTTTTTTTAATTTAAATAAATTGATAATTTTAAAATTCCCTTTTCTGGGAAGGAAGTATTTTTCTTATTCACTTAAATGAGATTTTTAAAAAATTCATAAAATAGTTGTAGTAATAATTCTTTGCTCCTGTATATATACCTGGGAATCTGGAAGAGTAGATTATCGTTAGTATTATTTGTTGCTTTCAACTTGAAAGGTTTTTCTTTTCCCCATTGTATTTACTAATCTAAGTGTTGTGCAAGATTTAATCAGAGTAGCATTTTAAGTGATTTTTTTTTAATTGAAATAAATTGATAATTTTAAAATTCCCTTTTCTGGGAAGGAAGTATTTTTCTTATTCACTTAAGTGAGATTTTTAAAAAATTCATAAAATAGTTGTAGTAATAATTCTTTGCTCCTGTATGTATACCTGGGAATCTGGAAGAGTAGATTATCGTTAGTATTATTCGTTGCTTTCAACTTGAAAGGTTTTTCTTTTCCCCATTGTATTTACTAATCTAAGTGTTGTACAAGATTTAATCAGAGTAGTAGATGTCAAATTACTTTTTATTTCTACTAGGAGAACTGTCTAGCTTGACTTATCAGGTACAAGAATTATACCTGGGAATCTGGAAGAGTAGATTATCGTTAGTATTATTTGTTGCTTTCAACTTGAAAGGTTTTTCTTTTCCCCATTGTATTTACTAATCTAAGTGTTGTGCAAGATTTAATCAGAGTAGCAGATGTCAAATTACTTTTTATTTCTACTAGGAGAACTGTCTAGCTTGACTTATCAGGTACAAGAAATAGGAATGTGAAATTTGGATAATGTTCTACTTGCATGACTATTAAATAATATTGCATATAAAGTTTGAAGTGCTTTTATGTTCCTTGCTCTGTACGTCTTTTTTTTTTCATTTCTATTTTTTATTCCTGGCTGTTATGCTAATGCAGTGTCTTACCTTTGGTCTTAAGCCATCGCATTAGATACAGTTAATATTAAGTTAGAACTGTTTGACAGAAAGAATGAAAAAAACCTTTCTGCCTGTTTTATTATCATAAAATAATGCATTTTTGCAGTTGCTTGGCATAAGAACTATTTTTAGTTTATACTGAGGGTCATTGTTGAAAGATTTATGTATTTTGTTTTTGTTTTCTCATCTTGAGAACTTATATGACCCAAAACCAAGTTCAACGTGAAAACAAAGTTAAATTCTAGGTATACATTAGAAAAGTTTACTTACATAGGTCAGTGCTGTGCATTTGGAAAACTGAGGTATAAGAAAAAAAATTACCAAAACATCTGAAATAGCAAGTACCAGGTGTGTTCTTTGGATTTAAAAATGCTCTTTAGTCCTTGCTAGTTAGGAAATGCTCACATCTCCTGACACCTTCTAGAGCTCTATATCTCACTCTCCAATACAAAATATTAATGTTTTAAAAAAGAAACTTAGTACCTCTGAAAGAACACTATTTAAGTACTCAGATTATTCATGCTAAGCATGCTTAAGTTTTATACTTGAGGGACTTCCCTGACAGTCCAGTAATTAAGACTCCACTCCTCACTACAGCTGCTGGGGACATAGGTTCGAGCCCTGGTCAAGGAACTAATACCCCACATGCTGCTCAAGCACAGTCAGAAAAAGGAAGGGGCTTGATTGCTTCTGGCTTTGATTCAGTAGAATAAGAAGCCAATTTGTAAATAATTTATATTTTTTGCAATTATCCATGTAAATACATTACTTGGAAGACCTAGAAATGCAGAGTTGCAATTGAGACAGTATCTGTTACTTATAATTTATCTTTTTAAAAACTACATGTAATTCCTGGTACATCTACCTTGTTTACTTACTGTAGCAGTTTCCATGTTTGTTTTTGTTTGTTTGTTTGTTTTAGCAAAAAACATTCTACTAAAGACCATTTATTTACTGAAAAATGTTGATATACAAGTTAATACTGGAAGAGCCTTGAATCTCATTCCCTTTTACCACTTTAATTACAAAACATATTTTCAAACCTAAAAAGATTTTTTAATATATTAAATCTTATTTTCAAACTTAAAATGATTCTTTAATGTATTAAGTCATATTTACAGTAGAAAGTGGTACTTGAATAAAGTTTCTAACTTTGCCAAACACCTGTCTAATTTACTTTTATATTATATGTGTCAATTGCCAGTGTGAGAAGACAAAATGAAATACGTTGTGAAAGGTAAAGACTGTATTATTTTCTGGCTCTGCATTATAAAAGGGAAATCTCTGTGGTGGAATATGTTGGATATGGCGGATCCTTTTGAGCATATGCTTGAATTTTTTTAAAAAAGCTTTAGGTAGCACACAGCAGTGGTTTCACTTTTAACCTTTCTCATGTTAGTGTGATATAGGATCGGAAAGTAAGTTTTCCTGATGTCACAGAATAAATGAATTAGTAGGATGGGATCAGTTAAAAAACCTGCCTCAAGCATTATGATTTCTTACCATTCTTAAGCCAGCAAAGAAGTCTAATATCTGACTCAAAAGTCCCTTCCCCTCTAGGTTCTGTAAATTTCTTTAAGCACCAGTAGTGCCTTTAGGAAACATACAACTTAAGCATTAAGATTTTCTCTTATAAACTGATTTGACATAAAATAGTGGTCTATATTGTAACAAAAATTCTACAGCTGTGCCAACTTACAGAAAAAAAAGTAGTAGCATTTGGTGTTAAATGTTTCCTCTAAGAATTGTGTTGATACTTAAATTCAGGTAAAACCTGATCAGCCTGTAGAGAATGAGACATTCAAAATAGAATAATAATTCTTCAAATCCTTAATGTGGCTTCTGCACCCCAACCTCCTTTCTCTGGTTATAAGTATTGCTGATTACTTTTGCGGGGGTTGACCAGTGACCACATAGAGCCTTTATTTCCTGATTTAAAAAGTAAAATTTATTGAGAAGGTTACCTCTTACCGGTAGAGAACTAATTGTCCTCTAGAATCATAAGTATGTACTCAGTGAAAATCCCCACAAAGTTTTCCAGTGCGCCTTAGTCTTCATGTCCAGCAGCCCTGTAGGTCACTCCTGGTGCCTCTCAGGATCAGACGCACGCATCCAGTTGCACTTCCTGTGATGTGCTGTATTATGCCCTCAAGACCTGTCCCCAACCTCCTCAGCTCCAGAACTGAGCTCCGGTTCTGCTCTGGGGAGCTGAGGGTTTGCGTGAGACCGGCTGTATTAGGATACGAGGCACTAAGCAAAATTAATGAGGTGGGAGGCAAGGAATTGTGGGAAGTGGGAATTGCTTCTGATTTTTAGCTTTAGCTGTTGATACCAGATGAGCAGCCATGGCCACGCGGGTGCTACTAACCGGTTCTGACTGCTTCTAAAGTTGCCGATGGTGTTTTTCTTTTCCAACTCGAAGAGAGGAGTTACACGTTTTGAACAGAATTAGTAGGATGTCAAGTACAAGCACCAAAAAATTATTTTATATGTTGGTGCTATTTTGTTACGAAAATAAGAGGTTCCCTTTGTTTTCTAACTCATTGTAAAATGCTCAATTCATGAAAGTCGTAACATGGAGGACAGCGAGACAAAGATACGTAAAGTATTTGAAATATATTATATTGTATTGAAACATACAATATAATCCTATTTGACCTTTATTTGTCTTATTTTTGCTTTTATTTTATTACTCTCTGTTTCCTGATTCTGTCTTGTGCCTTCTCCTGCAAAACCTGCCTTAGACCTGTGTTGCGTGGTGGGTCTGCTGCCGCCACTTCTAATCCTCATCATGACAACGTCAGGTAAACTCTGAGACTTTGTAATTACCAGGATGAACAGTTGGTTGAATGTGTTTTATTTTGCAGGACGTAATGCATGCAGTAGCCATGCCTTTAGATTATAGCTTTAACTTCTAGAGTTTTCTCTAGATGGACCCCCTGCTTTTCTGAGAACAGTGAGTCTAATCATTCATGACATTTGGCCAAGAGAGTATAAAGAAAAAGTTATAATACATTACCATGTGAACATCTAAGACGGTGTATTTAAACACAGTTTTAATGGACGATCATGCTAGTACACAGAAAAAAAGAATCTTAAACTTTGCTTTATGTGCGTTATGTTAATTGTTGCCTGAGGTTCTGTCCAGCATTTCCTTTTTAGTTGTTAATTGTCTATCATGTCACTTGGTCACTTTCTGTATAGATAAACATGTCTGTAAAGCATCATTTTAAATTGGGGAAATTAGGATTGACAGCTTGAGAGGTTAAATGTTTAGAAAGAAAATTTATTTTTTAAGCATTTTTGTCATCTGTTGATGAAGCTTTTCTCTCTTATTTTGTCCCTTTCACTTTGAGTTATGCTTAGCCTAAAGTAGGTATTTCTTCCTGTTATGCATAAGGACAGATGGAATGGCACATACTAATACTTAAGGTTCTCAAGTACCCAAATACTCATTTTCCAAGTTGTACGGTTAAAAAAAAAAAAAATGGTACAATAATGATACCATTATTGTAATTTTTTCAGAGCCAATTTTATTTATTTTAAGCAAATCTGCAGCAGTAGATTTCAAACTGGCAGCAGCATTTCAGTGATGAGAGGAAGTGAGCTGGCACATTCATCTTTAGGCAGAAGAGGGAAACATGGGTTTCTCATTAATACTAAATTCTCATTGGAAAATCTAAAAATGTGTTCTTAGGAGTCCCATTCTACTCAACTGACTAGTTTATTTTTACATTATTAACAAGTTTTTCCTTGTGTATTTCTCATAAATTTGTGATCCTTTTATTTTTCTGTTATTTTCAGCCAGTAATCTGACTTAGAATTTCTTACAGAGATTTTAGGTCTGATAAATACATGTTTTGGTTAAAACACACACGTTTTAAGTTGAATCATACAGGTAGAGTCTTTTGTCTTTTGCATATCCTTAGATTTCTTAGCAAATGAAGATTTCCTTTACAGATGTTTAAAACTATAGTTAGTTCAGAATGTAAGTTGTGGGGAGTTCCTTTCAGTTACGGTTCATTTCTCTGCATTCAGTCTGGGTCCGTTTACCTTTGAAGCAGTTGCTTCTGTTGTTTGATTTTTTTCCCCCTCAATTATTTATCTCATATATGACCTCACAGAAATAGAAAACTTTTATTTTGAGGATAAAGTGTAGAGAAGAGGAATCTTGAACCTTTATTTTTTTCCACTAACCGTTTAATAATTCTGCTTAATGTTAAGAGGAGTTCAGATGTTACAGCACCTACTGACTTAGTAGCTTACTTCTCTACGCAATGCAGTTATTCTCAATATCCAGTATATTTGCTCTATTCCCATGACAGAAAGGGCAGATCACCTACTGACTTGGTAGCTTACTTATCTACCTGATGCAGTTACTGTCAATATTCCAGTATATTTGCTCTATTCCCCCATAAAGGAAAGGGCAGATTAGGAGAAAGTAAGTTAGCTTAGCCATAAAAGGAGTATTTAGAGATCATTCTAGGTTATCTGAAGTCAGTACACACCAAGTGTCTTTGAAACCGCAACCTATATAATTCTAATCGGTGTTCAGAATGATGGAACTGCAGGATTATAAAATTAAAAATTGTTTCACATTATTTATTATTTTTGAATTATTTTCAGTAGCATTTATAGCAAAAGGATTTTCTAAATAGACTTGTCTTCAACATGTCTGAATGAAAAATAAAATTCTCTTCATACTCCTTTGTACCCCTTTGTATGGTAATGTGCTTTTTGTTATGGGGACTTGCTTAAAGTATTAAAAACATGATGTATGTGCCAACTCTAGATTACATAGGAGTAACTTTTAAATCTGATTTATTTATAATCTGCTCATTCAGAAAAGTTAATGAGCCATTTTATTGAAATAGCCATACAGGATTAAATAGACTATACACGTGTGAAGTGAATTATCAGGTATGTAAATTGTGTCTTAAAATATATTTTAAAAGTGGAAGTCGAGGCAAAGAGGAATAATAGCATTTGTGTGTTTCTTAGTAGTTGATTGTCATTTATTTAAAAATCAGTGCCCCTTTAGACGTAACTGCATTTGAACAAGAGGAACTTTTTAATATTTTCTCGAGAGTTTGTCTTAGTGGCCTTCCAGCATTTCATACACAGCTCCTTAATTACGGTACTTAAATTCTGGATCTGAATGTAGTGGCAAGGTGTGTTCAGGTTATTTTAGAACCGCTTCTCTGCAGATACAGGAGAAATTAGATAATTGGAAATAAGAAGTAAAGAGTAGAAATGGCAAGAGGGGAAGTAGAAATGGCAGTGAGAAGAGATAGAGAAATAAAAAATGATCAGTCTTAGGCTTTTAGCTGGAGTTTGTTTACTTTGTGTTCCCTGCCAGTGAGTCTCAGCAGGGACTTCTGAGCAGAATGATAACTCTCAGATCTTTTCAACCAGGTATCCTTTTTTAACACTGCCAATCTCTGAGTTGAAAAGGTCTCCTTATTTACATCCTTAGTCAGAGTCTCTTCTCTTTCTCTGACCTTCAAGACACTTTCCCAAGATTGTAAGTAGTTGTTCCCTTAAGCTCTTCTCTTTGTTAATACCCATTCAGATTGATAAATATTTTAATAATTTGTACTGTTAAATACCAGTCTTTATAACAGTCCTCTGAGCATTACATAATATGTTATGTGACTTGCAAGGTACTTTTAGTTCTGTTCTAATATTAAACCGTGTTTTATTTCTCAGTCCAGTAATCTGACTTAGAATTTCTTACAGAGATTTTAGGTCTGATAAATACATGTTTTGGTTAAAACACACACGTTTTAAGTTGAATCATACAGGTAGAGTCTTTTGTCTTTTGCATATCCTTAGATTTCTTAGCAAATGAAGATTTCCTTTACAGATGTTTAAAACTATAGTTAGTTCAGAATGTAAGTTGTGGGGAGTTCCTTTCAGTTACGGTTCATTTCTCTGCATTCAGTCTGGGTCCGTTTACCTTTGAAGCAGTTGCTTCTGTTGTTTGATTTTTTTCCCCCTCAATTATTTATCTCATATATGACCTCACAGAAATAGAAAACTTTTATTTTGAGGATAAAGTGTAGAGAAGAGGAATCTTGAACCTTTATTTTTTTCCACTAACCGTTTAATAATTCTGCTTAATGTTAAGAGGAGTTCAGATGTTACAGCACCTACTGACTTAGTAGCTTACTTCTCTACGCAATGCAGTTATTCTCAATATCCAGTATATTTGCTCTATTCCCATGACAGAAAGGGCAGATCACCTACTGACTTGGTAGCTTACTTATCTACCTGATGCAGTTACTGTCAATATTCCAGTATATTTGCTCTATTCCCCCATAAAGGAAAGGGCAGATTAGGAGAAAGTAAGTTAGCTTAGCCATAAAAGGAGTATTTAGAGATCATTCTAGGTTATCTGAAGTCAGTACACACCAAGTGTCTTTGAAACCGCAACCTATATAATTCTAATCGGTGTTCAGAATGATGGAACTGCAGGATTATAAAATTAAAAATTGTTTCACATTATTTATTATTTTTGAATTATTTTCAGTAGCATTTATAGCAAAAGGATTTTCTAAATAGACTTGTCTTCAACATGTCTGAATGAAAAATAAAATTCTCTTCATACTCCTTTGTACCCCTTTGTATGGTAATGTGCTTTTTGTTATGGGGACTTGCTTAAAGTATTAAAAACATGATGTATGTGCCAACTCTAGATTACATAGGAGTAACTTTTAAATCTGATTTATTTATAATCTGCTCATTCAGAAAAGTTAATGAGCCATTTTATTGAAATAGCCATACAGGATTAAATAGACTATACACGTGTGAAGTGAATTATCAGGTATGTAAATTGTGTCTTAAAATATATTTTAAAAGTGGAAGTCGAGGCAAAGAGGAATAATAGCATTTGTGTGTTTCTTAGTAGTTGATTGTCATTTATTTAAAAATCAGTGCCCCTTTAGACGTAACTGCATTTGAACAAGAGGAACTTTTTAATATTTTCTCGAGAGTTTGTCTTAGTGGCCTTCCAGCATTTCATACACAGCTCCTTAATTACGGTACTTAAATTCTGGATCTGAATGTAGTGGCAAGGTGTGTTCAGGTTATTTTAGAACCGCTTCTCTGCAGATACAGGAGAAATTAGATAATTGGAAATAAGAAGTAAAGAGTAGAAATGGCAAGAGGGGAAGTAGAAATGGCAGTGAGAAGAGATAGAGAAATAAAAAATGATCAGTCTTAGGCTTTTAGCTGGAGTTTGTTTACTTTGTGTTCCCTGCCAGTGAGTCTCAGCAGGGACTTCTGAGCAGAATGATAACTCTCAGATCTTTTCAACCAGGTATCCTTTTTTAACACTGCCAATCTCTGAGTTGAAAAGGTCTCCTTATTTACATCCTTAGTCAGAGTCTCTTCTCTTTCTCTGACCTTCAAGACACTTTCCCAAGATTGTAAGTAGTTGTTCCCTTAAGCTCTTCTCTTTGTTAATACCCATTCAGATTGATAAATATTTTAATAATTTGTACTGTTAAATACCAGTCTTTATAACAGTCCTCTGAGCATTACATAATATGTTATGTGACTTGCAAGGTACTTTTAGTTCTGTTCTAATATTAAACCGTGTTTTATTTCTCAGGTATGGCATTTCAAATATAGATGCAATGATTGAAGGAACTTCAGAAGACATGACAGTTGTAGATGCAACTTCATTAAGACGACAGGTATTTAATGTACCAAACAGCATGTGACCCTAAATTCCATTCATGTTACATGTAAAGTGGTAGTTCCTAACATTTTATCCATTTTATCAGTTTTCTCTCCATTGTAACCCATGAATTGAAATACTTTCTCTATCAAACTATTAAACCGTAATTGATATTCCCATTTTGATTAAAGCTATATTAAATCACAGTTTGCAGGTTTTCATCAGCATAAAACAGTATTACCAAAATGGATTGGTGTAATTCTAGCCAGTAACACGGGGTGTTAACATTGTAAGCAAATCTATACAGCTGTATATTGCTCTGAAGCTGGGATAACCCTTCAGAGTTGGAGCAAGGAACCTGGGCCTTTAACGCCATCACAAACCAGGTGTTGGATGCACACTGTCTTCATAAGGGAGCATGAACTTGGCAAGACAGTTGTTTGGCCCAGGGCCGCTCATAGTAAGGACCAACAGCCAGGAACAGTGCTGTTGACCAGTGACACTCCTGGCAGGTGGAGAATTAGCATTTTAGTCCTGAAGGGCCTGGGTGGCAGATCACAGGGCCCACTCCAGTAGGTTAAAACATGGGGGTCCTCTGAGTAACTCAGAAGCATAAAGCAGTTAAAGCAGATTAAATAGGAAAAACTGAAGCTGAGTGACAGAAGCTCTTAAGAGAATTTATTGAATTTAAGCTGTCATGGGTAACATTTTTTTCCCCTATATACAACTTTCTTTTTTGTCGCCAAATGAAACTTCTCATGTTTGTAATAATTCTTTTAAGAAATTAAACTACTTAATAAGAATCTGAATGCATCATGCATTAAAGCTTCTATTCGCTTTTTGATGTTGTTTTTCACACAGATAATCAAACTAAATAGACGTCTACAACTTCTGGAAGAGGAGAACAAAGAACGGGCTAAAAGAGAAATGGTCATGTATTCAATTACTGTAGCTTTCTGGCTGCTTAATAGCTGGCTCTGGTTTCGCCGCTAGAGGTAACCTCAGCTCTCAGAAATATTGTCTCAACAGCTGGAAATATAAAGAATTTGCAAACTTCTTTGTTTTCTGTCTTTGCATTGTATGCCGTTTCACAGTCCACGCCCTGAAAATGTATTTCTCCCAGAAAGGAGAGGAAGGACTTACATGTGCAGAAGTAAAGGTATATTCTGTCACTTGACTGTATTTACTTTTAACCAGTTCTGCCATAACACCTACTTAAAATTCACACTTTGCATGTTTTGTAAATAGGATTTTTTTTTTTTTTTTTTAAGGAATTTTTTTTTTGCCTCTTCAGCCTGCACCACTAATTCTGAGTGTGAGAAAGTGTATAAAAAATGGGTTTAGCAAAATGTCTGTAAAGGAAAAATAGTACTTCATTTTGTCCTATTTGTAGTGATTTCTTAAACCATATTAGATTAAACAGTTTAGTTATAGGCATTTTTGTATCCACATTTCAACATTAACACTACTGAAGTCCTGGTCTGGTGTCAGATTTAATAAAATCAAGCCACCCCATGTTTCATGATCACCTCCAATAAAATAATTCCTAACATTTTCAGCGGTTTATCTAAAATGTGGGCAAAAATGTGCATTTTTATTTTTATTTTGCAGATGGTTTTCTATAAAGTACATTTTTACTAAGTCCGTGTGTGAATGATTTAAAAAACTATAGAATAAGGTACAAATGTAGTGTATTTAATAAACTGTCAACCAAAGCTGTATTTGTCTGTTGAAAGATTTTATTTCATCATATTGTGCTGTGTGCTATATTCCATGTCATATTTCTTTATATGCACCTAAGTCTTCCCATCTCTGGAGCAACTAGTACAGTTAATGACATGGCAGGTAGCAAGTCAGATCTTCATCCTGGTAGTGGTAGATGCTGGTTTTGTTACAGCTGTTTTTCTAATATGTAGCGTCTATAAACGGAGAAGGCACTGGCACCCCACTCCAGTACTCTTGCCTGGAAAATCCCATGTATGGAGGAGCCTGGTAGGCTGCAGTCCATGGGGTCGCTAAGAGTCAGACACGACTGAGCAACTTCACTCTCACCTTTCACTTTCCTGCATTGGAGAAGGAAATGGCAACCCACTCCAGTGTTCTAGCCTGGAGAATCCCAGGGACGGGGGAGCCCACTGCTGTCTCTGGGGTCGCACAGAGTCGGACGTGACTGAAGCGACTTAGCAGCAGCAGCAGCGTCTATAAAGTGATTCAGATAGAAACACCATCAGTTCTGTTGCTTTTTCCGTTGTGTTTAGCTGATGTTCTAAATTTCATGAGATTAAAAGCATCAAGGAAACCAAGTGCTGGGGGCCTTTAGTTCCCAAACTATTTGTTTTTTTTTCCTTTTCTTTTTTTTTTGGTTCAGAAATGGATAGAATTTTACTTAGGTACAGCATTCGCCTGGAGAATCCCAGGGACGGGGGAGCCTCATGGGCTGCCTTCTCTGGGGTTGCACAGAGTCGGACACGACTGAAGCAACTTAGCAGCAGCAGCAGCAGCACAGCATTTGCCATACATCTTCAGTATCTTTTTACCGAGGCAGTGAGTTTTGAGAAAGGCAGTTAAGGGAAATTCCTTAAAGGTGTATTCAACTGTTCTTTTCTTGCTTCTTCCCTGTCCTTCAAAAAATACCTGGAGGAGGGATTCTTTTCTTTAATTCTTAGAGTTTATCATGAGTTTGGTGACAATTTTTTTTTTTTTTAACCCATGAAAGTCTTCTGACTTTTATATTAATAATATCCTTGTGATATCATTCATTATAGCAATTCTCTTTATATGTACATCTCAAGCTAATTTCTGTGAATAACTGAAACTACAAAAATGATTTTAAAAATAGGATGGTCAGAAAATACATCTTAGATATTCAAGCTGAATCTCAAAGTAAATAAAGACGTGATTTCAACAAGCAGAGAAGAAAAGATTTCAGATGCAGGAAACACTGGGAGAAAAGGATACAGTTAGGGCCAGTAACCCATTGTTCAGCCTCCCAGGCTCACTAGGGCCGTGACAACTAAGTAGCAAGTACAAGTGTAGCAAGTGTGTTGTGCTACGACTTTCGGAACTCTATTTAAAGGTGGGATTTTTTTTTTTTTTCACTTCTCGTAATATTTGTTAAAGCATTTGCTGGTTATTTACATTTGGGGGATGATTTTATGAAAATATATTTGCAAGAGAATTTTCCTTCCTTTCCTGCATGAATGTCTGTTATCCAACTTCTTAATTATATTTGTCATTGAATTTGAACTTTTTCTGGCCTCAAGTTTGGAAAAATTTAATTACTGTAACTGTGAAAAGAAGAGAGGCGAAAAGCAAAGGAGACAAGGAAAGATATAAGCACCTGAATGCAGAGTTCCAAAGAATAGCAAGAAGAGATAAGAAAGCCTTCTTCAGCGATCAATGCAAAGAAATAGAGGAAAACAACAGAATGGGAAAGACTAGAGATCTCTTCAAGAAAATTAGAGATACCAAGGGAACATTTCATGCAAGGATGGGCTCAATAAAGGACAGAAATGGTCTGGACCTAACAGAAGCAGAAGATATTAAGAAGAGGTGGCAAGAATACACGGAAGAACTGTACAAAAAAGATCTTCACGACCCAGATAATCATGATGATGTGATCACTAATCTAGAGCCAGACATCTTGGAATGTGAAGTCAAGTTGATTGGGGGCGGGAGGAGAAGGGGACGACCGAGGATGAGATGGCTGGATGGCATCACTGACTCAATGGATGTGAGTCTGAGTGATCTCCGAGAGATGGTGATGAACAGGGAGGCCTGGTGTGCTGCAATTCATGGGGTCGCAAAGAGTCGGACACGACTGAGCGACTGAACTGAACTGAACTGAACTGTTCTTTTACTTACAGTTTATGTCAATAAGCAGACACTCCTTTGTGCACAGCACTGACCTCAGCAGTAAGCAGTTACAGCAGATACACCACCACAAGCCCCACTGTTAAGAAATTGATAGATTGATGGAGGAGGAGGAGGGAAATAAGGCTCATTAATGAATTAGAGGATTATAAAAATATTTTATGAAGGAGAAGGAACTTGAGATATATGCTGTAGAATAGGGAGAGACTGTTTCAGATGGTGGATACAGTTAAAAAAAAAAAATTCCAAAATGAGATTGAACATGGAGGTGGAAGTGAGAAATAAAATCAATGAGCTTAAGTGACTTAGGTGCATGTTAGGCTTCCCTGGTGGCTCAGACAATAAAGGATCAGCCTGCAATGGAGAAGACCCAGGTTCGATCCCAGGTCAGGAAGATCCCCTCGAGAAAGGAATGGCTACCCTCTCAAGTAATCTTGCCTGGAGAATCCCGTGGACAAAGGAGCCTGGCAGGCTACAATCCTTGGGGTCACAAAGAGTTGGACACGATTGAGTGACTAACACTTTCAAGTGTAGGTGTATGTTGTTGGGGTGGGGGTGAAGGGCATTTATACAGACATGCATTTGCAATTTTAGGTACCAGGGTAGAGATGACATGTAGCCAACCCACCGCAAGTGGCCCATCAGCTTTAGGCATTTAAAGGCATTTAGGTGTATCTGCTGTACACAGTGGCAGCGGTTTCCACAAGACCAAACTAGCAAAGAAATAGCTTACCAGCCATTTCAGCCAGTTGTGCTTCTGCCAACCATCCTTTCTTTTGCCCTCCGAAATGAGAGGCTCAAGGCTCTGTTCATGACCCTGTAGAGAACTGGGGTCGTCTCTCAGCCATTTCCAGGCTGATGAGGATTATATACATCATCACTGACTTGTTTAGTCAAGTACAGGGAGTTGTCACATTTACTTGTGTTTTAATTTTATGACTCCTTGCAGTTTGGCCTTCATTTAATATGCAGTGAGTCTTGGCTAAAAGCTGAGTTCTTATTCATAGAGTCACTACTTTGTATCAGGTACTGTACGTGGCACTGACTCTACCAAGAGTGAATAAAAGAAACATCCTTGTACCCCATACAGCTTATGGTCTTATGGGGGAGAGTGAAATTTAAGGAACAAGTGGAAGTTAAAATGCTGTTGCCATTGCTATAAGTACTGTAAATGAAAGACTGCTGAAGGAGAGAGGATGGGAAGCCCACTTTTCATCAGGCTATTAGGGAAAGCCTCTCAGAACAAGTAACTTGTTACACTGTGACATGGGATGAGATATGATAACAGTGGTTTCGGTACCTGCTGATTTTTGTTGAAATCATGCACTCTGGGAAGGCTTTCTCAAGTAGAAGATATTTAACGGTAAATAGGTGTTTATAGGAGCATAGGGAGAAAAATCTTTATACAGTAAATTGGTTCAGAAAAAAATGCCTGTAAGCTCTTGATGTTACTGATTGGGGGATGCAGGCAACTATAGGAACTGTAAATTATTTCTAAAATCTTAAGCCCAGTGAATATAATTTATAAATAATTGAAATAAAAATGCAGGCATGATCATAATTCAGAAAATGGTAGATTTTGAGTTTTGTCTATAACGTTTTAATATGGCCAGTACACTGGTTTGTTATCCTGTCTTTTGAACTTGGTATAAGCCAGATTGTGAAAGACTTGATTTCCCCCCCTAGGTATTTATTGTTTTTTTAATTACTATGAAAAATGCAAACACAAGAAAATTGAAGCATGTGATGAATTGCCATATACCTGTCACCTAAATATAATAACATTTTTCCATTGCTTCATTTTTTAGCTGTGAAATATCTTAAAATCATGATGTCTTCCCCAAACACATAAATATGCATTCTGAAAAATAAAGACATTTTCCTGCATAACCATAAAACCATCATCAGACATAAACGAACAAGTCCTTAATCATACCTAAACCAGTCCTTGTACACGTTCCCCCAGTTAACCCTGACAAGGTCCACATAGTCCATTTGGTTGAATCATACCCGTCTCTTTGGTCTCTTAATCTAGAACAGTTCCCTCAACCCATCCAACTTTTTGTTTTCTTTCTTGTACTACATTTTCTTGTTGAAAACAGTTGACTGTTACGTGCTGTCCCACCTTTTGAATTTGTCTGAATACGTCCTCTTTTCTTGGATTTCCTGTAAGCTGAATGAGGTCTGAAAACTTGATTATATTCAGATTACCTTTCACACTTAAACAGCTTGAAGGTTTAGGGGCACCAACTTTCTACACAATCAAATGTTAGAAGTGTTAGTTGCTCAGTGGTGTCTGACTCTGCCACCCCATGAACTGTAGCCTTCCACGCTCCTCTGACGATGAGATTTTCCAGGCAAGAAAATGTGGCTGGCCCTCCATATAATATGCCTGTTTTTTCCATATCCTTGGTTCGACTGTATCCAGGGCTCTTGTACCCACAGATTGTACCAACAGCACTGAAAATCATGTGGTACTCTGGTATTTACTTTTGGGGAAAATCTGCTTCATAAGTTGAAGCACAGTTGAAACCTGAGTTGTTCAAGGGTCAATTATATATATTTATCTTTTTTAATTATAAAAAAATTGAAAAAAAAGAAAAATCCCATACTTTGACTTCTATTATAACTTCTGTCCTGCTTACTCTCCCTCTCTTTCTCCACATATAGGAATATGTTAGAAAATCCAAATAATACACAAGTACAGAAAGACACAAATAACCAGAAAGCTTCTCTCCACTTTTCTCCAAAGTCAATGACTGATATTTTTCTTTCCATATGAGAATTTGCATTTACCAGCATGCTTAAATGTGATTTGTTTTTTAATTATATCAAAGTGGGCATTAAAAACAACCTTTGGGGTAAACTGACTCATCCACAGCTTTCTAGATAATGTTCTGTTATTGAACTTCTAAAAGCATGTCTTTTAAATGTTCTCCAATGATTTAAACTTGTATTTCCGTTTATTGTTACTAAACTACACGATTTGGCTTCTTCGCTTAGAGACTCCACATAGACAGCCAAGGAAGCCAATGATTATCTGACTGAGTCCAAACAGCATCTCGAGAATGCCCACGAGCAGCAGACCTAAAAATACTGAGAAATGGATAATCCTGTGTTTGTTTTCTATAGAATTGAAGTGCAAGTTGTGTACTCTCCAGTTACTGGCTGTTGTGCTGGTGATGGAGGGATTATTGGAATCCGTACGAGAAACACAAGAGTCTTCAAAGAACCACTGCAGATCAAAGGATTCGTGATAACTGGCACTGAAAAAAAAAGGAAAGAAATGATATAAAAAAAATTTCAGAAATACCACTGACCATCTCAAGAATGCATCATGAAGTGAAGTGAAGTCGCTCAGTTGTGTCCGACTCTGCAACCCCGTGGACTTTAGCCCACCAGGCTCCTCCATCCATGGGATTCTCCAGGCAAGAGTACTGGAGTGGGTTGCCATTTCCTTCTTCAGGGGATCTTCCCAACCCAGGGATCGAACCCAGGTCTCCCACATTGTAGGCAGACGCTTTATCCTCTGAGCCATCAGGGAAGTCTACCAGTGCATCATGGCCTCCAGAAAAGGACATGTCCAGTAAAACAGACACTGCTTTTAAAATATTGTGCCCAGAAACTGTAGCTAGGATCAGGGTTCCAGAGGATGTACCCTTGTATGCTTAACAGCTATAAAATGTTCATTCATTATGTATCTCATCAACAAGCACTTCTAGGGATTCCCCAGTGGCTCAGTGATAAAGAAAGAAACTGCCTGCCAGTGCAGGGGACACAGGTTTGATCCCTGGTCCTGGAAGATCCCATATGCTGCGGAGCAACTAAGCCAGCAACTCAGGCACAACTACTTAGCCTGTGAGCCCTAGTGCCGGTGCTCTGCAACAATAGCCCCCACTCGCTGCAACTAGAGAAAAGCTCAAGCAGCGGTATAGCCATAAATAAGAAAAGTGAAAGTGGTAGGTTCCTTCTCCAGGGGGGTCTTCCCAAACCAGGGGCCCAACCCAAGTCTCCTGCATTGGCAGGCAGATTCTTTACCACTCAGCCACCCAGAGGGAAGCCTTCTGATTTCCTATTCCAACTCTATGAGTAAAGGGAGTTTCTTTGGATTTTGATTCACAACTGTGGTGTGCAAATTTTGAGAAAGTTTTCTTTTTTAACCATTCAAGATAAGGAAAAAGGGGAGCAGTTTTTTTTTTTTTCCTGTAACCACAAAAGTGAATTCTAGTTGTTTTCCATACTGAACAATGTATAATTAACTAATGAGATGATTATTTTCTTTCAGTTTTACCAGTTGTGCCTAGATTAAGGCACAGAACCATTTTACAAGGCTGAAATGAACCATTTCCATGTAACTCCTCAGCATTACTTGCTACTCTGTGACTTAAACTTTTGACTTATCCCCATGCCTGAAGTGTATTTATATTATGTTTGCAGGATTCCACTGGCTGCTGCTTTGTTTCTTTTTTAGGGCTTAGTGGTAAGCCTCTAGATTTTATTTACTCACTGTGTTTTTGTTCACATTTTCAAAGTAATATATGCTTAGGTTTTACAAGTATAATTGGGCTTCCCTCGTGGCTCAGACAGTAAAGAATCTACCTGTAATGCAGAAGACCTGGGTTTGGTCCCTGGTTCAGGAAGATCCCCTGGAGTTGGAAATGGCAAACCATTCCAGTATTCTTGCCTGGAAAATTCCATGGACAGAGGAGCCTGGCGGTCTACAGTCCATGGGGTCTCATAGAGTCAGACATGACTGAGTGACTAACACTTTCACCCATTTCGCTACAAGTTTACTTTGATCAGAGGTAGTGCTCCTTTCCTTCCCTGAGGGCATCCTCCATTACCATTCTTCAAGGATGAAAGTTTCTGTTGCACATTTTCAGAAATTTTTTATATACTTGCACTTATGCTGCCATAGATTTTTGGAAGACAGGATAATCCATCTAAGACTGCTCCTTTTAGCCAAGACCATACCCAAAGCATTCTGAATGCAGTGATTCCTCCATTTCTCTGAGGTTGCGCCAGCTGGGATTGCTGTACTAAATCCCTAAGACTGTCCCATGAGAGAAAACATGGTACCAGGTCAGCACCACAGTCTTCTAACCTAACTAGCTGCAGCTGAGTAAGGAAGCAAACAGTTACTCACGTTAAGTTTTTAAGTGAAAATTCACAACTGGAAGTTGTGTTGCTTTGAGAGTTGCAAATGAGAGGGCCCTCCGCAAGAGCCTGGATGGACACCAGCAGGCAGTACGTAGCTCCAATGACTGTGATGGCATTCAGAAGTGATGAAAGAAACATCTGAAAAATTAAGTAGGCACATTTGCACACATTGTTACATGAGTGTAGTCTGTTACAAGTTTCAGCAGCATATGTGGTCTTTATCATCCACCGCTGCCATTGTCCAGCTGCCTTACAGACCTCGATCTTAGGATCTAGGTGTGATTAGGTGGGTTTTATGCAAGAAAGCAGAGGGCAAGCTCCCTGCCCTTCGATTAGACTCTTCAAAAGATCATTGGTCTTGGACTTCCCTGGTGGTCCTGTGCTTAGGAATTTGCCTACCAATATAGGGGATACAGGTTTGATCTCTGGTCTGGGAAGATCCCACGTGCCATGGGGCTACTATGCCTGTGCACCACTACTGACCCAAGCGCCTAGAGCCCACGCTCTGCAACAAGAGAAGTGGCGTGCTGTAGCTAGAGGAAGCGCACAGATAGCAGCAAAGACCCGCTGCAGCCACAACTGAAAACAAATAAATGATCATCGCCATTGTTTCTGAAAAACCTGAACTTGTATGCTCTACCTGAACCTTGTCCATTTCAGTGGACCCCTGCAATGTGTCAGGACCAGAGAGAGACTATAGATAACTAGATAAATACCAAATATCAGAAAAGGTATTTTTAAAATTAATTTTCTAATTTATGGTTATAAATATGACACTTTTAAACAGTGGCTCTTACCCCTGGAAGCATATTAGAATCACTTAAGGTGCTTTTGAAAAATACTGATAGAATCAGGGAGGGCCACAAGCCATGGGTATTTTTAGCGTTTTCCCTAGGTGGTTCTAATGTTCCCATCAGGCTGAGAATCATTTCTTTAAAACCTTAGACTCAACCAGGAATATTTACTGTGATTTCTGGTTTATTGATCTGCTTGCTTCCTTAAAGAATTATGAGAGGAGTCCTCAAAGTTACTGTGTAACCATGTTCATGGCATAAAGACTGGGAATTTTGGAATCTGATGGTGGTGGTGTGGATACAAATCTCCCTACTAATGGTGCAACACTGGCAGTTATTTGCTTTCTCCGAGGATTAATTTCTCAGTCAATAAAACAGAAATCATAAAACATGGATTTTCAGAAAAATAAGATAACATGCTTGAAAATGTTCTGAGTACAGTGAGAGACTGGAAAAGGAAATGGCAACCCACTCCAGCATTATTGCCTGGAGAATCCCTTGGACAGAGGAGCCTGGCAGGCTATGGTCCACGGGGTTGCAAAGAGTCATACACGACTGAGTGACTAACACACACACAGTGAGCGAAGGTTAGTCAATATTAATTTTCTTTACTTTTCAAACTTTCTCTTTTTTTGCCACACCAAATGGCATGTGGGTTCTTAGTTCCCTGACCAGGCCAGGGATCGAACCTGAGCCCCCTGCATTGGAGGTGTGAGAGTCTTAACCACTGGACCACTAGGGAAGTCCTCCTTTACTTTTGACTTAGTTACAATCTTAAACAATCTTATACATATCAAAATGTTTGGGGGAAAAAATGTGATGTTCTCTTTTAACTGCATAAAACATTCTGATCCTAGTAAAACAGTCTTTCACGTGCATGAGAAAACAGAGTACTTTTCCCTAAGTATTTTATACACATCACAAAAATAACGAGTACTTGAGTATTATGAAACTGATTACAGCTCTGAGAGTGACTTATAAATCTTTCTTTGAAAACCTTTAGACTGAAACTGAACATTGAGGAAAGGTCCAAAAGCTGGCTCCAAAAATAAAGTTTTACGGGAAAGCAGAAACACAAACTTCAGTCTCGGTATTATCGTATAAATCCTCCTAAATAGCACGTGTCTAGGACCAGTCCCGCCACGGGAGCCACACAGTCGATGCAGTTGATGCTGACGCCTCGGCGACTTTGCTGAGGTGCCAGGAACTGCTTCTGCCCTTCTGCTCCCAGACCAGCTGCACTGCGCTCACCCCGGTTTTGTTGTTGCAGCACGCTCTTTTCCTCGCTGCCAAGGACATCGTTGTTGCTGGAATGGCCTGGAAATTACATCAACAGGAACGATTAATATGATTACTTCCCAGCAGATGATAAAGCAGTAATCTTCACCTTCTGCTTACCAGCAGTTGTGGGAAGCCAAGGCTGAAGAGAGCAAGAAGGAAGTGTGGCAGTGTCCTTTATCTTGTGATCCCCGTTTGGACCATAAAAATTACAAGGGAGGGCAAAGGATAGGGGATTTCAGGATAGCAGTTTCAGACTTTCCCATCTACATTTTAACACTACTCTGAGTCATCATGAGAGAGACTTGGATTTTAAATACAGTGAGTTATTTATTAATTATTTTGAAAGAAATATTTCTGAAAGAGTTGGTTGCATCATCCAAAATTCACTTAAAAAAAAAACAGCTATAATCTGCAACCACTTACCCAATTTCTCTAAAATGGTGTGAGTTAATCCAGCAACTGTTCAGAAAGGAAATTGATGGTTTTGTCTGCCTGGCAGTTGGGAACTAAGAATTCTATCATCACCCTTCTTCCACTCCCAGGGGCATCACTAGCTCCCTCATTCCCCAAACTTGTGATTTGAGAATTATTTTTAGCTTTCCATTCTCCTTTCTACTCCTGTGTCCATGGTAGGAAATGGTTTCACTTCACATTGATGTTTAGAAATCTTGTATTACATTCAGTGTCAAAGGAATACATACTGCTAGTGAAAGCTATAANACCCTTCTTCCACTCCCAGGGGCATCACTAGCTCCCTCATTCCCCAAACTTGTGATTTGAGAATTATTTTTAGCTTTCCATTCTCCTTTCTACTCCTGTGTCCATGGTAGGAAATGGTTTCACTTCACATTGATGTTTAGAAATCTTGTATTACATTCAGTGTCAAAGGAATACATACTGCTGGTGAAAGCTATAAGGAATGATGTCACATTGTCAGGAGTTAAGTTCAAATGTTTACTAATAACTAGTCAGCAGCTGGGGTTTCCCTGATGACTCAGCAGAAAAGAATCCACCTGCAATGCAGGAGACATAGGAGATGCGGGTTTGATCCCTGAGTCAGGAAGATCGCCTGGAGGACATGGCAACCCACTCCGGTATTCTTGCCTGGAGAATCCCATGGACAGAGCAGCTTTGGTGGGCTGCAGTCCATAGGGTTGCAGAGAGTCGGACACGACTAAAGCAACTGAGCAGGTGCTCACGCAGTCAGCAGGTATGACTAGAAATTCTTCCTGGAAGAAGTTTTATATCACTGAAGGGAGGGATGTTGATTACTTCCTTCCGCTTAAGAAATTTTAGCCACAGGGTTTTTGCTTTTGTTTCTGATTTTTTTTGCTGTCTCAGCACAGCTGCCCTTGGGTAGTTCTCTGTCCTCCCGCTCTTTTCTTTCTAACATTTTGTTGAGTTCCAACAGGATAACAGGCACTGTTAGAGCTATTGTATGTCTTTTAGTTTATTCGCAACCTCATAAAATTCCTATGAGGTAGGTGCTAGCTATCCCCATTTCACTGGGGTGGAAAACTGAAGCCCAGAAATCTTGAGTAACTTGCCTGAGAAAGTGGAAGAGATGGGGGGATGGGGGGGTCAACACTGGCCACTAGGGTTCTAGAGCCCAGACTCTTAACCACCATTCCAACCACACTGGCCAATTCTTAACAATTCTCTTTTCCTTCACAGAGCTTATTTATTCTCTTCCCTACCACCACCGTCACCTCCTTCAGTCATCTCAACGTCCTCCTAATTGCTCCCCCCAATCTATCTTTCCAATACAATGTCTACCTTTATCCTTTCAGAGCAGATCTAAGATATAGAATACCTCGGTTTAGTCACTAAGTTGTGTCCGACTCTTGGGACCCCATGGACTGGGAATCTACCAGGCTCCTCTGTCCATGGGATTTTCCAGGCAAGAATACTGGAGCGGGTTGCCATTTCCTTCTCCAAGAGAACAGGCAGCTTTCCTACCTTACAAGGCAGCTTTCCTGACAAACTTCACCCTTCTCTGACCATGAACTGACTCCGAAAACACTTTGTATTTTTATCAAGCTTTGCCTACAGACTGCCTTGAACACCAGCACCCTTATGATTCAGAGGGCACATGTATCTGTGGTAGCCTAGACCCTCAACTGCTGAAAGCCCAGAAGAAGAGAGGAAAGAAATTTATGCACCCAGATAGGTGTCAGGGTTCACGGGCTACACATCTTATGTGGTACCTGTAAGTGATACTGCCTTCTGAGCTTAAGGAACAAATTGTTTAGAACAGGAACTGGCAAACTATGGCCCACAGCCTCTTTTTTGTAAAGTTTTATGAAAACACAGACATGCCCATTCACTTGCTTAATTTTTCATGCTGGTTTGGTGCACAAGCAGGAGAGGTGAATAGTTGTGAGGGAGACTGTCTGGCTCCCAGAACCTGAAATATTCACTACCTGGCTTTTCACAGAGGGAAAAATAAAGCTAACCTCGATTTAGAAAATTAATTAATCTGTTAAAGTTGGAGCAACATTAAATTATAATTTAGATGGATAAATCGTTCCATGTTCCTTATTGATATAAATTAAACTCTGCTAAATTTCTTAAAGATTAACTTATTTCAGAGATGCTGAAAGAGATACATTCATAGTTCCCTTCTCTTACCAAGGGGTTTTATAAATAATAGCTTTTCATATATGAATCCTCACCTGGTTGACTTCTGTCATGTTGACACTTCTTTGTTAGTTACATTATTACCGGCAACTTGATAACTCATTGAATTTCAACCATTTTGCCCATTCAGAACTTTGGAGATTAGAGGGATTCTTTATAGGATGGACATTAAAATGTGCAAGTGTGTGTGTGTGTGTGTGTGTGTATGACTGAATTATAAATCTTGCAGATTGTCTCCTACAAAAATAAGTAATCTGGGGAATACTCTTTCTCTTCAATTCCTAAGCACATTCGAATGTATCAGAGTTTTTGTGAGACTATTTTTCTTGATAGTCTTTTGTTTTTATAAAGAAAAGAAGCAGCATTGTTCACTTTTCATTACAGAAGCCCATACTTTCATCCAGTTTTAGAAATAAGGCATAGGATTTCATAAATGAAGTCCAGAATAGCTTTAGACGATTACAACTCTGTTAGAATGCAGATTTCTGGGATTCCTCAAAGTACTTGAATATGAAAGTAACACAAAACCATGGCTCACTATAAATATAAAAACTGTATTTTGAAATTCTTATTAAACAGTATTTTCTAATTTGTTTAACGTTCAACAATTTCTATGCTGAGACTTTAATAATTGATTATTACATAGTAAGTGAACTCAATAAATTAAGCTTATAATTAACCTATAAAGTAAAACAGTCTATTATTTAGAGGAAATATTTTAAGGAAACATTGCAAGTTGTTTTTTTGGTACTTGGGAAAAGAATGTGTATTGATTTTCCATTTAGTAGATAATAAGTGAAGATAATAATATTTGAATACTCTTAGTCATGGTTTCAAAGATGAAAAGATTCGTTTCTGTTTTGGGTAAATCATAAAGCCATAAAATAATTGTATTTTATGAAGTGATCGATGATGAATTCCATATTTTTTATTATTAATGACTTCCTGCAAAATTTCCTGTTTTTGAAACTAATTTAAAATGCTGCAGATTAGAACTGGATTTCAAGAACTATGACAAAAGTGCTTATTAAGGGAGTGATTTCTTCTTCATTAACTTTTCTGTGTATATACAAGTATATTGAGAGTTCAATATTTTGAACTAAGTCAGTATTTAGATTGATGTAAAGGACACAATTCCCTTTGAAAAATATATTCTTCCACATTCTATACATGGCCAGGGATCAAGAAAATAGCCCTTCTATCATCCACCTATGGCTCAGAGGTTAAAGCGTCTGCCTCCAATGCAGGAGACCTGGGTTCGATCCCTGGGTCGGGAAGATGCCCTGGAGAAGGAAATGGCAATCCACTCCAGTATTCTTGCCTGGAGAATCCCATGGATGGAGAAGCCTAGTAGATTACAGTCCATGGGGTCACAAAGAGTCGGACACGACTGAGTGACTTCACCTCACCTCATCATCCACCTATTTGCTTGTGAGCCTAGTCTAGAGTTTGAATCTCTGTCAATAAAATGTCTATTGAATACTTCAGAGAGTTGTTGATGCTGTGAAGATGTTGCATGATACTGAGTAATAGCAAGAACCTGGTGTGATAACAATACATTGTTAGTATTTACTGAGGGTGATAAAGGAAACTTTATCTGGAAAGAAAGTCTAGATTCTCTGAAACAGTTTCATACTTATGTAATCTTTCTATGCTTTGGTTTCTCGGTTACTTGAGTTTATGGGTTAAGTTGTAGATTTTGTCTTTCCCTTTGTCAGCCTAAGACAGGTGATGAGGATTATGGTGCTAATACTGATGGGAAACAGAGGTTTGGAGTCTGATAAACCTGGAATTGGGTTTCACGCCTACTGTGCTTATTAACATTCTTAACCTTCTCTTGGCCTGTTAACATACAAATGTTAATAACTACTCAACCAGATTTTTATAGAGTTTAATAAGATAGTGTAATGTATGAAGTCAGTGGTCTCTCTTTCTCTGTTTCCTATATAATGACCCCACAGCAAGGAGATCGAACCTGTCAATCCTAAAGGAAATCAACCCTGAATATTCATTGGAAAGACTGATGCTGAAGCTGAACCTCCAATACTTTGGCCACCTGATGTGAAGAGCAGACTCATTAGAAAAGACCCTGATGCTGGGAAAGATTGAAGGCAGGAGGAGAAGAGGACCACAGAGGGCGAGATGGCTAGATGACATCACCAACTCAATGGACATGAGTATAAGCAAGTTCCGGGAGATGGTGAAGGACAGGGAAGCCTGGCGTGCTGCAGTCCAGGGGGTCGCAAAGCGTCAGACACGACTGAGTGACTGAACAACATCAACAACAAAGACTGTTTTCATGTAAGTCAGGGAATAAGACTAAGAACAGTAACCGATCATCGTTACAACACAAACGCACATCCAAACAAGGGTGCATTTCTCTAGCATTCATGAGACCACTCTTAAGTAGGCCCTCAATGGTATAACAAAAATAGGCCTCTTGAATGCTGAAGTTTCCAACTTTAATTACATTCCCACTTTCACTGATATGGAAACAAAATCACAGGATAAATGATTTGGTAGTAGTAATATATTGGGGACCCAACCAGAACTGAGATATTCTGCCAGGTCTGAAAACAGGATTTGTTGCCACACCATGGGTCACACCTAACCCATCTGCACCAGAATTCTCAGAAAAAGGCATATAAATCTGCAAGTATTACAAGTACCTGGGGTGATTTATGGCTAGGTACGTTGGGCAGTTCTACCTTACACTGCTCAGCTACAGACTTCAATAAAGATAGGCCTATTAATAATTATCAAACTTTAAACAAACACCATGATGTTTGGCTTGTAAGTAAGATCTGAGTCAAAAAAGCCACTGAGGTTAGAGAGAGCCAGGGTTTCAAGTCCCAGACCTCTTAGGTCAACTCCCCTAGGGGCAGGCAGTGTCACACTCATGCCTCACAATTTCCATCCAGTAGGTTCACCGGGCGTGAAATGACCCACCCCCTTCCTACTGAACACTTCCTGCTCCTGTTGTATTCCCTGTGAATACCTAGAGACTGGGATCCGCAAAGGAAAGCTGAGGCAATGAATTCAAAAAATCTTTACCACTACCTCTGAAGCTTGGGAAAGCAGACTTATATGCGAAGTATTGAAATGGAGCACCCTCCTATGATCCTTGCCCCTCAGGTCCTCAGCCTGCCTTTTGTCTGTGGAGAAACTTTAGCCAAAGAATAAAGTTAATCAGAGAAGTGGGAAAATGCAGAAACAAAGGAAAACAGTGAAAGGAGACCGAATGATAACAATGTAGTCATTAAACAGGCTTCCCTGGTGGCTCAGATGGGAAAGAATCTGCCTGCAATGCAGGAGACCCGGGTTTGATCCCTGGGTCAGGAAGATCCCCTGGAGAAGAGAACGGCTGCCCACCCCAGTATTCTTGCCTAGAGAATTTCATGGACATTTTAATTCCTTCTCAAGTGCTGTAGGTAATATTCTGAGCCGGATTCTGTGACCTGCCTTATAGATACTGAAATCCCCACCAGGTGGAAAAAGTTAACTGCATGGCCACCAGAATGTAGCCATGACATAAGCTGCCACAATTCTGAGAACCGGCCTCAAGAAAATTGGAACAAACTGAAACTGAAGACTGACTGTACCTGAAACAATCGAGACAACGCTGGTCAGACCACTGGTGACCAATTTCAAGATGGCCGTCAGAGCCGGCTGTACTGTTGTTGCATGCAGCCGCCTCCCTCTGTCTATAAAAGCTCTTGCCCACTGACTGTTAGTTTGGGGGAGTTGGATTTTGGACAGGCATCCCCCTCCCACACCCCACCACACACACACACACCCAATTGCTGGCATCCAAAATAAAGCAAAATTTCCTTTCCACCAGCCTGAACTCTAATGGCTTTTGAGCAATGAGCTGCCAGACCTGGATTTGGTAACAGTACGATGCATAATAATCCAACCAACTTTTATCAATGTATTATTATTTTTTGGCCCAAGCTCCTTAGCCTATACCACAATTCATTTAAATTGCCATTCTTCACTGATGCCAATACAAGTTAATACCTTACCCACTTCCCTGCAGTATATCCTCAGCCAAGACATAGCTCATTGCAAGGCTGCAAGGTTGTTTTTAGATCATCTTCAATATAACAGGCAGGCCTTTCCCCAAATTGAGTCAAGTAAATTTCACTCACCATCACACCTGCTCCAATAATTCCAGGGAACCACCATTCAAAGCAGGAGATGGGGTTTTTAAAAAATTGGTCTTCATCCACTAAGTTGACAATTAGAGGTATTAAGTTGAGAGTTACTCCAAACAGAAGTAGAACCAGCAGGCTGAATCCATTGCAGGCTGTCCATCCTTCGCAGCAGGTCATGGTCACCCCCTGGTTTAGGAGAAATCCTGTCTGGGTGGCTGTTTGTCTGGCACTGTTTTGCCTTTTGTCCTATGCCTTCTAAATAAAGCTTAGCACTTATAAAAAAAATTACAGAAAGCAGTTCAGAGTCCAATAGGGCAGGACATTATTATGAGTATTACAGGAACTAAGGATGATTTTATATTATGGGGTGGAGGAAGATAGGTGGAAAAAATCTGTAAGTGCTATTAGATAAATTTATGCATGAAAATAGGCAAAAAAAATTATTTTTAAGCTTAAGATATGCTCTTCTAATACATTTTACTAGTATGCCATGTAAAAAGTAAAATTAAGAGTATCCAATTAATATAACCTATTTTCTCTTGTATTGACATTAATATCAGTTATGAACGTTCCTTATTTTGAAGTTGTTCAACAAAAAAATGAATATATATAAGATTGGGAGAAAAAAATTTTTTCCAACTGCAAACATTCTTAATTAGTCGAAATGTTAGGGTTCAGTTTCAGGCTGTATGCTCATACACACAAAACAGGCTTGCTACTTCTGGTGGCTCAGACGGTAAAGCGTCTGTCTACAATGTGGCAGACCGGGGTTCGATCCTTGGGTCGGGAAGATTCTCTGGAGAAGGAAATGGCAACCCACTCCAGTACTCTTGCCTGGAAATCCCATAGACGGAGGAGCTTGGTGCACGCCCCTGTCCATGGGGTCGCAAAGAGTCGGGCACGACTGAGCAACTTCACTTTCACTTTCACCCTATGAAGAGTGCGGGTCCTGCCTTTGTTTCCTGAGATGTCTCTGTATTCTTTTTTTTTAATTTCTTTTTTAACTGAAGGATAATTGCTTTGCAGAATTTTATTGTTTTCTGTCAAACTTCAACATGAACCAGCCACAGGTATACATATATCCCCTCCCTTTTGAACCTCCCTCCCATCTTTCTCCCTATCCCACCCCTCTAGGTTGATGCAGAGCCCTGTTTGAGTTTCCTGAGACATACATCTAATTCCCACTGGCTATCTGGTTTTT
>SJYT01054945.1:0-31016 GCA_006410635.1 Cephalophus harveyi | reverse complement strand
AAGAGTCGGACATGACTGAGCGACTTCACTTTGACTTTTCACTTTCATGCATTGGAGGAGGAAATGGCAACCCACTCCAATGTTCTTGCCTGGAGAATCCCAGGGACGGGGTGCCCAGTGGGCTGCCACCTATGGGGTCGCACAGAGTCGGACACGACTGAAGCGACTTAGCAGCAGCAGCAGGGAGGATGTAGAGAAACGGAACTTTGTACATTGTTGGTGGGAATGGAAAATGGCACAGCTGCTGTGAGAACAGTATGCTGGTGTCTCCTCAAAACCTTAAACAGAATCACCATGAAGTGAAAGTGTCCATGGTCAGCCATGTTCGACCCTTTGCAATCCCAGAGACTGTGGCCTGCCAGGCTCCTCTGTCCGTGGAATTCCTCAGGCAAGAATACTGGCGTGGGTAGCTACTGCCTTCTCCAAGGGATCTTTCTGACCCAGGGATTGAACCTGGGTCTCCTGCAATCGGAAGCAGATTCTTTACCATCTGAGCCACCAGGGAAGCCCATTTTTTTCNAGAGACTGTGGCCTGCCAGGCTCCTCTGTCCGTGGAATTCCTCAGGCAAGAATACTGGCGTGGGTAGCTACTGCCTTCTCCAAGGGATCTTTCTGACCCAGGGATTGAACCTGGGTCTCCTGCAATCGGAAGCAGATTCTTTACCATCTGAGCCACCAGGGAAGCCCATTTTTTTCCACAATTAAAATAAATAATTATTCTGATTTCCTCAAAGCAATGATTGAAGCCCAGAGGAGTGATTAGCTTGCCTAAGTGTAGATGGCTTTTATGTATTAATATCATTGCTGAGGATTCAAACAAGTCTGTCCACACCCAAGTGATAGCTCTTTTCACTGAAGGGCGTTAAAAAAAAAATAATGAAAAAAAAGTTGAATGAAAGTTCACTAATGTGTGAGTTTCTATCCTATGCCACTGTGGGTCTGTCACTAATATAGACTTCAAAGTTTGAAGATTTTAAGTCAATATAATGGAAAAACTTAGAACATTTATCATGGACTGTGTGAAGACTCCATGAAAGGGCTTCCGTGGTGGTCCAGTAGATAAGAATTCCCCTACCAATGCAAGGGACACCAGTTTGATCCCTGGGCCAGGAAGATCCCACATGCTGCAGAGGAACTCAGCTAGTGGCCCACAGCTCCTGAAGCACTCCCATCTAGAGTCCAAGCTCCACAATGAAGGGAGGCACCCACAGTGAGAAGACTTCACACCACGACTAAAGCGTAGCCCCCACACGCTGCAACTTGAGAAAGCCTGAGTGCAGTAATGAAGACCCCGCACAGACAAAACTTAAATAAATAGATCTTAAAAAAAAAAAAAAAAANACTTTGTACATTGTTGGTGGGAATGGAAAATGGCACAGCTGCTGTGAGAACAGTATGCTGGTGTCTCCTCAAAACCTTAAACAGAATCACCATGAAGTGAAAGTGTCCATGGTCAGCCATGTTCGACCCTTTGCAATCCCAGAGACTGTGGCCTGCCAGGCTCCTCTGTCCGTGGAATTCCTCAGGCAAGAATACTGGCGTGGGTAGCTACTGCCTTCTCCAAGGGATCTTTCTGACCCAGGGATTGAACCTGGGTCTCCTGCAATCGGAAGCAGATTCTTTACCATCTGAGCCACCAGGGAAGCCCATTTTTTTCCACAATTAAAATAAATAATTATTCTGATTTCCTCAAAGCAATGATTGAAGCCCAGAGGAGTGATTAGCTTGCCTAAGTGTAGATGGCTTTTATGTATTAATATCATTGCTGAGGATTCAAACAAGTCTGTCCACACCCAAGTGATAGCTCTTTTCACTGAAGGGCGTTAAAAAAAAAATAATGAAAAAAAAGTTGAATGAAAGTTCACTAATGTGTGAGTTTCTATCCTATGCCACTGTGGGTCTGTCACTAATATAGACTTCAAAGTTTGAAGATTTTAAGTCAATATAATGGAAAAACTTAGAACATTTATCATGGACTGTGTGAAGACTCCATGAAAGGGCTTCCGTGGTGGTCCAGTAGATAAGAATTCCCCTACCAATGCAAGGGACACCAGTTTGATCCCTGGGCCAGGAAGATCCCACATGCTGCAGAGGAACTCAGCTAGTGGCCCACAGCTCCTGAAGCACTCCCATCTAGAGTCCAAGCTCCACAATGAAGGGAGGCACCCACAGTGAGAAGACTTCACACCACGACTAAAGCGTAGCCCCCACACGCTGCAACTTGAGAAAGCCTGAGTGCAGTAATGAAGACCCCGCACAGACAAAACTTAAATAAATAGATCTTAAAAAAAAAAAAAAAAAAAGACCTCATGGAAAAGGTAAACTTTATGCTCAAACAGAGGTGAGAGACTCGGGACTTCCCTGGTAGTCCAGTGGTTAAGATGCTGTGCTCCCAATACAGGGCCCGGGTTTGATCCCTGATCAGGGAACTAGATCCTACATGGGATAAATGAGACCTGGCACATCATTTTTTTTTTTTTTTTTAATGAAGTGAGTGACTCTCTCTCAAGAAGGCTGCTGGAGAATTACTGCTCAAGCTGGGGGTTGGACCAAATGACTTCTAAAATTCAGATATAATTCATTTTAGCACTCATCACAGATGTTACTTTAAAAAAAAAAAAAACAAATTGAAGGTTTCTGACCACACCGCATTGTCAGATGACAGCATTTAGTAATAAAATATTTTCAAATTAAAGCATGTGCATTGTTTTTAAGACATAATTCTATTGCACACAATAGACGACAGTATAGCATACACACAACTTTTATATGTGCTGGGAAATAAAAATCACGTGACTCACATGATTGCTATGTTGGCTTGATTGTGGTGGCTGCCTCTATCCTAACAGTCCACAGGGAAGGGAGACAGGCAGGTACCAGGGCTGGGAGCCCTGAGGAGGAGAGAGAAGCCCACCTGCCGTAAAGGACCCCTGGGACTTCCCTCTTTGATGACGTCACCGCACTTACTGGTTCCCCAAGTTTGCTGGCATAAACGTGATGCTCAAACCCAGAAACACTAGGTGAGTGAAGAAGGGAACGCCTGAGCACCTTGAATGAAAAGGCATCGTCCCCGTGAGGCAGCAACCTGAATGCCAGCTCCGCCACCTCTTGTGTGACTATGGGCACCTCCCTTGACCTCTCTGGGTCTCAGTATTCCTTCTGTAAAATGGGGATAACAGCACACCTTCCTTATAGGTCATAGTATTGAGTACAATATGCAAAGTCCTTAGAGCACCAGCCCCACTCGGGCACCCCCAGCATCCACCAGGACGGATGCTGTTCGGCATCTCATGTTCATTTATTATCGCTTATTGATCACTTGTTGATCCAGGCTGCACATTCCAGGTGGGCACTTGTTCCTCACATTCTCTGCTCTGACCCTGGTGCCCTTCCAGGACTTCCCTGGCATGTTTTGGGAGAAAGAAAACGTTGTAAAGTGAACTCATGAGCACATCCCCACATCCGCTGTCTTATTTAAAATCCTCACAATCTCACGAGGTGGGGATGACGATGAGCCCATCCCACCGCCAAGGAAGGGAAGCACCTCACAAACCCAAACACCCTGAAGAAGCTCCACTGAGATCCTAACAGACCAAGATGGAGACGCAGGCAGATGCCCTCCCCTCTGCAGCCTCAGCCTGCCTGTCCGGTGGGATCGACCTCACTCACTTCACAGGGTGGACGGGAAAACCACGAGAGAGGATGGTGACAGTGAGAGAGCATACAGCAGGTGCTCAATAGAAGGTCCTTCCCACCCGCCTTGCCGTGGAGGCTTGGGCTGCCCCCTTACAGCATCCCATGGAGGAAACAGGCCCAGAGAGGTATGGTGACTTGCGCAAGGTCACACAGCACTGAAGGCCGACTTAAATAAACACCCGGCCTCGCCTTCGCCTGGACCCCTCTCTGGGGACTGCAGGTGTGTGGAAATGGGCAGATCGACCTTCCCGTGTCTTTTCCGGGAAACAGTAACAAGAATAATTTCCTCTCATTGCCCATCATTACTCTGGACATTCCGGCTCTCGTGTTCTCGGCCGCCTGCCGCGTTCTCGTTTCCTTTCTCTGGCAGGTATTGATCACTCTGTTGTCTTTGTGTCATCAGAGTTCACTGTGAAAGAGCTCAGCGAGGAATCTGAGAGACGGCCTCTGTGCACGCTTTTTAATGCGCACACCCTCCGAGGTGGCCTGACAAGCTGTCACCTAGGCGCTTGGCTGGGGCTGTGATTCGGAGCCACCTTCTTGCCTCAGTGACATCCGCAGTGTAGCCGTCACTTTGGGGTACGCGGCACCGGTCACGAGAACAGGACTACCCGAGGCCGATAGGTCCGGGGACCCAGATCGCAGGCCCTCAGAGGGGCACCCTGGGCGGCGGGTTTTTTGTGTATACAATTTTTAATTAATTTTTTGGATGTGCTGGATCTTCGTTGCTGTGCAGACTTTTTTCCAACTGTGGCGAGCGGAGTGCGCGGGCTTCTCCTTGCCGTGGCTCCTCTCGCTGCAGCGGGGGGCTCTAGGGCCTGCGGGCTTCCGGAATGGTGGCGTGTGGGCTCGGTGGAAGTGGCTCATGGGCTTAGCTGCTTCACTGCATGGGGGATCTTCCCAGATCAGGGATCAAACCTGTGTCTCCGACAGGTAAGTTCTTCACCACTGAGCCCGCAGGGAAGCCCCGGCGGGGGGTTTGTGCGGTCTTCAGTGCTGCCAGCCTCTGGCCCTCGGCTCCTTGTTCCCTGATGCTCAGAAACCCAGCCCCCTACCTCCGGTTGCCATCACTCAGAGGGCTTGTTGAAACCCAGTCACTGGGCCCACCCCCAGGATGCTGGTTGCTGGGGGGCTAGATCAGGCCTGAGAATGTGTGTTTCTAACAAGTTCCCAGGCAACACCACCTCCCCCAGTCTGGGAACCGCCCTGGAGCACCTAGGAGCGGCGGTCACAGCAGCGGTGACAGGAAAAGAAGTGTGAGGCACAAGCGGCCACCAAACGCCTGCCAGATTCCAGGCTCCAAATGGAGCCCTTCCCATAAATATCTCATGGCTCCTCACCTCAACCCTGTGAGCCAGACGCTGTTACTACCCCATTACACAGACGAGCAAACTGAGGCCCAGGGAGATTAAATGGCCTTCCTGCCTACTCTAGGAATGTCTGCACTGGGGTGTCACAGCCTTCCAAAACCAGTGGGGAGGCCTCTGGGTGGAGGGCTGCTAATGGCTCCTCCCACGAGGGCACGTGTTCCAAGACAGAAGGCCATGGGTCACCCAGCTGGTGAGAGCTAATGCCAGGGCTGAAACCCAGGCCTGTTGTCTCTGCAGTCTGTGTTTGCATTCTGGAGATGTAAGGACAGTCCTCCCACCTCCCCTCACCCCTTCTACTCCTCTCTACCCACCTTCCCATGGCTCAAGCGTGCCAAGCCCTTACCCACCTACCCCAGTCCCTCCACACAGGCTGGTCCCCCTGCCTTGATTGCCTCCTCTGCCTGGCTCATGCATTCTTTGGGTCCAAACTGAACATCACGTCCTCGGAGAAGCCTTTCCTGACCTCTTGGTGTACCGTCATCTCCTCTCCATCAGACTCTCATAAACTGTGTATTGTATGTACTCAGTTGCTTAGTCATGTCCAACTCTTTACACCAGGAACTAGAGCCTACCAGGCTCCTCTGTCCACGGAATTTTTCAGGGAAGAATACTGGAATGGCTTGCAATCTCCACTTCCAGGGGATCTTCCCAACCCAGGGATCATACCAAGTCTCCTGCATCGGCAGATGGATTCTTTACCAGTGAGCCACCTGGGAGGCCCGGGTGTGTGTGCTTAGTAACTCAGTCGTGTCTGACTGTTTGCAATCCTGTGGGCTGCAGCCCATCAGGCTTCTTTGTCCATGGAATTCTCCAGGCAAGAATACTGGAGTGGGTAGCCATGCCCTCTTCCAGGGGATCTTCCCAACCTAGGGATCAAACCCAGTCTCCCACATTGCAGGTGGATTCTTTACCATCTGAGCCACCAGGCAAGTTCATGAATACTGGAGTGGGTAGCCTATCCCTTCTCCAGGGGATCTTCCCAACCCAGCACTTGAACTGGGGTCTCCTACATTGCAGGTGGATTCTTTACCAGCTGATCTACCAGGGAAGCCTGGGAGGCCCGTATCTCTACTTAAATATTTATTTGCAGTTTGCGTAATAATGATGGCAGCGGCCCCTGCTCTAGGGGAAATGGACCATGTTGGTTTTATGCACCATTGCACCCCCATTGCTAGACTGTAAAGGACACTCGGACACTCATTTGTTCGGTGAATGAACAGTGAAGCGAATGAATGAATGATCACTCACTTTTATGACTTTCTCCATGTCTCCTGGTTAAAAGGCCTAATTATTTACCTACATCTAAGAGATTTCTCCAAAAAGCTGGCCAAGATGCCGATTGGCCGTTGGCCCTAGGTGAATAAAGGCTCGAGTTTATGCCTTACTGATGCTTGCCCCCCAAGCAGGTGCTCTGTGAATGGGGGTGACGTGTTGGTCCTCTCAGGTTCACCCATCTCTAAAAACTCCACCCAGGTGACTGTGAACCTTGAACTAGGGATGCAGTGCATGTGGGACCCCAAACACATCACTGGGACCATGAGAACACAGTTTACCCTCATTCCCAGTGGGCACCCCACAGACTGTCTCCAGGGATGAGGCTCCCTGTATTCTGTGATGGGGGGATTCTGTGTCTGTCACAGAGGTGGGTCTCTTGAAGAGTTCTTTTTGCGTTTCCCTATCCCTGGCTAGTGAAAGTGTTAGTCGCTCAGTTGTGTCCAACTCTTCGTGACCCCATGGACACCAGGCTCCTCTGTCCATGGAATTCTCCAAGCAAGAATACTGCAGTGGGTAGCCATTCCTTCTCCAGAGGATCTTTCTGATCCAGCAATCAAACCTGAGTCTCCCACATCGCAGGCAGATTCTTTACCATCTGAGCCACCAGAGAGGACCATAAAGAGGGCTGAGCACTGAAGAATTGATGCTTTTGAACTGTGGTGCTAGAGAAAACTCTTGAGGGTCCCTTGGACAGCAAGGAGATCAAACCAGTCCATCCTAAAGGAAACCAACCCTGAATACTCATTGGAAGACTGATGCTGAAGGTCTAATATTTGGACCACGTGATGCAAAGAGCTGACTCACTGGAAGACTCTGATGCTGGGAAAGATTGAAGGCAAGAGGATAAGGGAGCAATAGAGGATGAGATGGTTGGATGTCATCATCGACTCAATGGACATGAGTTTGAGCAAACTGTGGAAGACAGTGAAGGACAGAGAAGCCTGGCATGCTGCAGTCCATGGGGTTACAAAGAGCTGGACGTGACTGACTGAACATCATCATTATCATCATCATCATCATCATCCCTGGCTAAGAAGAGGAAAGCGAAGCCTGGATCACCCAGAGGCTGACAATTTACTGATGCTGAATACGGTAAAAGCTTTTTCATTCTTTACAAATCAAAAGTGTCTCCCTGTCCCACTTGAAATGAATCAGGTGAATTAGAGTGGGCTGATTTGTCAAGTTACACACACACATGGACCATAATTCTGATTTATCTTGGCAGTACAACTGCAGTGTCTTAAAACTCACCTTTTTTGTTGCTGTTGCCATAACCAACCTTTTTAAAAATTGCATTTCTGTTTCTGAAGATTCACAAAGGCTGCTGGTACTTCTGTTTCATTTTGAAACCTCTCAGCATTAAGACTCAAGGCCAGGTACCAGCCTCTTCTTTTCTGAGGATCTCACCCATGGCTTTGAACACCATCTATGCACATGCATGATACCCCAGTGTATTCATTCAGCCTCCCACAGGAATGCTAACGGGCATCTCAAACTGAGTGTGCCCCAAACAGAACTTTCGAGGGCTCCCCCAGAACTGCTCCCCAACCAAGGTAAAGGGTGCTTCCCACAGGTTGTTCAAGCTAAAACCCGAGTCACACTGGACTCCCTTCCATCACCCTCTTCCCTCTATGTTCAATCCATCAGCAAGTTCTTTCTGCTCTGCCTTCAAATTTTGTCCATACTGGTTGCTTTGTGTCCATCCCAAATTCATGTCTACCTGAATCTCAGAATGTGGCCTTGTTTGGAAATAGGCTCAAGCAAGGGTAATTAGTCATTAAGATGAGGTCATTGTGGCATAGGGTGTCCTAAATCCAATGACTGGTGTCCTTATAAGAAGAGGAGAAGCAGGGAGACAAGGCTATGTGAAGACGGATGGAGAGACTGGAGTGACGCTGCTGCACCAAGGATGGAGAGCCCCCAGCAGCAGCTGGAAGACACCAGAAAGGACCGGAGACTCCAGAGGGAGCGTGGCCCTGCCAACACCCAGATTTGGGACTTACAACCTCGAGGATTCTTGGAGAATAAGTTTCTGTTATTTTAAGTCACCAGGTTTGTAGTAGTTTGTTACAGAAGTCACAGGAAACCAACACAGTATCCAGATCCATCTGCTTCTCCAGGTTACCGTCGACCTCACCTGGAGACCCAGTCTGTCCACTGGGCTCTGTTTACCTCCATGTGCTCATGTGTGTGTACATATGTATACACATATATACACACACACACATAACACATGCAAATTATAGATAAGCAGGGATGTAAATGTATAGGCCATGTGTGTAATACACACTAGTGTATCACATGTATGTGACACTTAATAAGACTGAGAATATTTCCTTCTTCCCAGAAAGTTCTCTCCTATGGATGATCTCAACTACAGATGATCATACTAAGTGAAGTAAGTCAGAAAAAGAAAGACAAATATCATATGATATCACATGTGAGATCTAAAATACGGCACAAATGAACCTATTTACAAAACAGAAATAGACTCACAGACACACAGAACAGACTTGTGGTTGCCAGATAGAGTAGGACTGGGGTTAGTACATCCAAACTATTATGTATAGGGTGGATAAACAACAAGATCCTACTGGAAGCACATGGAACTATGTCCAGTCTCCTAGGATAAACCATATTGGAAAAGAATATAAAAAAGAACGTATATATGTGTACAGCTGAGTTACTTGGCTGTACAGCAGAAATTAACATGACATTGTAAATCAACTATACTTTAACTTAAAAAAAACAAGTTCTCTCCTACCCTTTCCAGTTAATTCCTGCCCACCCCTCCAGGCACCCACTTTCTGATTTCTATCACCATAGATTAGTTCGCCTGTTCCTTGGTGTCATATACATCAAACTGTATAGTATCCACTCACTGTATCCAGCTTCTTTCACTCAGCATAATCTTTGGGAGACTCATCCACAGTGATGTGTCTATCAATAATTCAAACTCTTATTGCAGAGTTATTCCACTGAATCAAATAATGTTTTAAAAATACACTCAGGGACTTCCCTGGTGGCCCAGAAGTTAATAATCTGACTGCCAGTGCAGGGGACGTGGGTTCCATCACTGGTCCAGGAAGATTCCACATGCTGTGTGGCAACTAAGTCCGTGTGCCACAACTCTGAAGCCTATGCTCTCCAACAAGAGAACCCACTGTAATGAGGAGCCCACACACTACAGCTAGAGAGTAGCCCCCATTTGCCACAACTAGAGAAAGCCCAATCACAGCAGCAAAGACCCAGCACAGCCAAAACAAATAAATGAAAAAATACAATCAGATATCACCATGCTTAAAACTCACATGCCTAAAACTCATTAAATGAAGTAATGTGCAAGAAAATTCAAAAATAGGTTATGCTTTGTGTATTATTCATTGAAAAAGTGAATGTCACTCAGTTGTGCCCGACTCTTTGCGACCCCATGGACTGTAGCCCCCCAGGCTCATGCTATTGATTGATATCCCTGGTTCCCTCCTTCTGGACACTCTCTGATGTCAGGCATAACCATGTGAGTTGCTTTCAGCTAATGAATTTGAAAGGAAGTGATACGTGTCTATTCCAGGTAGAATCTTGCATGGCTGGTGCGTGATTCCCTTCACTTCCTTCCCTCTGCTGACATGCAAGTTTGTGTTGAGAGAGACCCTCTACTGGCCTGGGCAACAGAGTAGCTCCAGTGACCACAGCTGTCTTGCTGACCTCCACTGAACACATAGTACAAACAAGAAACAAACTTGTCGTATGAAGACAAAGACATTGGTAGATGTTTGTTACTGCAGCGTAGCCTGTCCTATCCTGACTTGTACAGCTTTCTTCTCTGATGCATTCTCCAAATTCTTCTCCTCCCATTGCTCTTGAGCCCCTCTGAGTCAGCATTTCCCAGTCACTGACCTGAAACTATTTAATTAAGAATGAAACTAGAGGAATCAACTTTCCTGACTTCCGACTATACTACAAAGCTACAGTCATCAAGAGAGTATGGTACTGGCACAAAGACAGAAATACAGATCAATGGAATGAAATAGAAAGTCCAGAGATAAATCCAAGCACCTATGGACACCTTATTTGACAAAGGAGGCAAAAATATACAATGGAGAAAAAACAGTCTCTTCAACAAGTGCTGGGAAAACTGGTCAACTATGTGTAAAAGAATAAAACTAGAATACTTTCTAATATCATACACAAAAATAAAATAAAAATAGATTAAATGTAAGACCAGAAACTATAAAACTCTTAGAGGAAAACATAGGCAGAACACTTTCTGACATAAATCACAGCAAGAGCCTTTATGATCCACTTCCCAGAGTAATGGAAATAAATACAAAAATAAACAAATGGAACCTAATTAAACTTGAAAATTTTTGCACAATGAAGGAAACTATAAGGTGAAAAGACACCCCTAAGAATGGGGTAAACTAATAGCAAATGAAACAACTGACAAAGAATTAATCTTCAAAATATATAAGCAGCTCAATATCAGAAAAATGAACCCAATCAAGAAATGTACAAAAGATCTAAACAGACATTTCTCCAAATATGACATATAGATGGCTAACAAACACATGAAAAGATGCTCAGTTCAGTTCAGTCGCTCAGTTGTGTCTGACTCTTTGCGACCCCATGAATCTCAGCACGCCAGGCCTCCCTGTTCATCACCATCTCCCGAAGGTCACTCAGACTCACGTCGAGTCAGTGATGCCATCCAGCCATCTCATCCTCGGTCGTCCCCTTCTCCTCCTGCTGCCCCCATCCAGGCTTGGAGATGTGTATAAGAGACAGGATTTTGGAGCCCCCAAAAATAAAGTCTGACACTGTTTCCACTGTTTCCCCATCTATTTCCCATGAAGTGATGGGACCAGATGCCATGATCTTCATTTTCTGAATGTTGAGCTTTAAGCCAACTTTTTCACTCTCCTCTTTCACTTTCATCAAGAGGCTTTTAGCTCCTCTTCACTTTCTGCCATAAGGGTGGTGTCATCTGTATATCTGAGGTTATTGATATTTCTCCTGGCAATCTTGATTCCAGCTTGAGAAATGCACATCAAAACCACAATGAAGTTATCATCTCACACTGGTCAGAATGGCCCTCATCAAAAAGTCTACAAACAATAATGCTGGAGAAGGTGTAGAGAAAAGGGAAACCTCTTGCACTGTTGGTGGGAATGCAAATCAGTATAGCCACTATGGAGAACAGTGTGACAATTCCTTAAAACACTGGGAATAAAACTGCCATATAACCCAGAAATCCTACTGCTGGGCATACATCCCAAAGAAACCAGAACTGAAAGAGACACATGCACTCCAGTGTTCATTGCAGCATTATTTACAATAGTTAGGATATGGAAGCAACCTAGATGTCCATCAGCAGATGAATGGATAAGGAAGTTGTGGTACATATACACAATGGAGTATTACTCAGCTATAAAAAGGAATGCATTTGAGTCAGTTCTAATGAGGTGAATGAACTTGAAGTCTATTATACAGTGAAGTCAGTCAGAAAGAGACTCTAAATTCTAAATGGAATTTAGAAAGATGGTACTGATGCTCCTACATGGGAGACACAGATGTAATGAACAGACTTTTGGGCTCAGTGGGAGAAGGCGAGGGTGGGATGATTGAGAGAACAGCACTGAAACATGTATATCACCATATGTGAAACAGATGACCAGCGCGAGCTCAAGGCATGAAGCAGGGCACTCAAAGCCAGTGCTTTGGGACAACTCAGAGGGATTGGGTGGGAAGGGAGGTGAGAGGGGGGCTTAGGATGGGGGGACATATGTATACCTGTGGCTGATTCATGTTGATGTATGGCAAAAACCATCACAATATTGTGAAGTAATTATCCTTCAATCAAAACAAATAAATCAATTGGAAAAAAAAAAAAAGATTACCAACAACCCCCCCTTCTCCATGGTGAACCCCGAAAGTCAAGTCTTGGTCATAATGGAACTTGACCATTATGGCACCTGGTGAGGTTGCTCAGTCCTTTGTTTTCTAACCTTTTCTTCACTTGGATACCACACTCCCCAGCTTCCATCCTATACTTCTCTGGACACTCCTGTCCAGTCTCTCTTCCTGGTTCCTCCTCCCAGGATCTCCCCCACCTCTTCCTGCCGAGCACCCCAGGGCTCCTGAGATCCTGACCGCCCCCCCGCCCCCATCCAGGCTTGGTCCCAGGCCTCTTCTCTCCACTCCTGAGTGGCCACATCAGCCTCCTGGCTGCCACATGCTGATGACATCTATGTGTGTCTGTCATGCACGCTGCTCCCTGATTCCCAGCGTGCATTTTCACCTGCTCACTTGACAGCTCCACTTGACATTGCATCCACATCTCAAACTTAACATGTCCAAACAAAGCTCCTGATTGTCCCTTCAAGCCTGCCCCATCCCTAACTGTTCCTCCATCAGGGTCTCTGAGTAACTGTATGAGTAGGCCAGAAACTCTGGAATAATTTTTCAGTCCTTTATTTTTTTTCATGCCTCAGGTGTCCTGTTTATCAGCATTTCCTGTCAAAATGTACCCAGGATCCCACCTCATCCCACCACCTTCTCAGCTGCCACCTTGCCCCAAGCCACCTGCACCTCTCCTGGATTACTGCATTAGCCTCGTAACTGTCCCTACCCTCACCCCAGCCCCCACCGGTGATTCTCAACCCAATAGCCAAAAAAGAATCCATTTGAAAATGTCACTCTTTTTCTTAAATTCCTCCAATTGCTACTCATTTCTCTCAAAATAAAACCTATGTTATAGACTCACAGATGTAGAAAACAAATTAAGGGGGATGGGGGAGGGGAGGAATAAATTGGGAGATTGACATATACACACTGCTCTATAGAAGATAGATAATAAGGACCTACTGTATAAAACAGGGAATTCTACTCAATAATATTTCTCTCAAAATAAAACCTATGTTATAGACTCACAGATGTAGAAAACAAATTAAGGGGGATGGGGGAGGGGAGGAATAAATTGGGAGATTGACATATACACACTGCTCTATAGAAGATAGATAATAAGGACCTACTGTATAAAACAGGGAATTCTACTCTATAATCTGTAATGACCTGTGTAGAATCTAAAAAGTAGTGGATATATGTATATGTATAACTGATTCACTTTGCTGTACAGCACAAACAACATTGAAAATCAACTGTACCTCAATAAAAATTAATTTTTAAAAACCCATGTTTATGTAAAAGAATGAAATTAGAACACTCTCTAACACCATACACAAAAATAAATTCAAAATGGATAAGAGACCTAACTGTAAGGCCAGACATCATGAAACTTAGAGGAAAACATAGAACATTCTTTGACATAAATCACAGCAAGATTTTTTTTGACCCACCTCCTAGAGTAATGAAAATGAAAACAAAAATAAACCAATGGGACCTAATTAAACTTAAAAGCTTTTGCACAACAGAGGAAACCATCAAGAAGACAAAAAGACAACCCTCAGAATGGGAGAAAACATTTGCAAATGAAGCAACTGACAATAAATTAATCTCCGAAATATACAAACAGCTTATGTACCTCTCTCTCTATATATATATAAAAACCCAAATGACCCAATCAAAAAATGGGTGACTGAACAATTACAACATATTATGTATAGAACAGGTAACTAATGAGAACCTACTGTAGAGCACGGGGAACTCCACTCAATGCTCTGTGGCAACCTAAATAGGAAGGAAATCTGAAAAAGATGGGATAGATATATATGTCCCCCCTGGTGGAGGGCATAGCAGCCCACTCCAGTGTTCTTGCCTGGAGAATCCCATGGACAGAGGAGCCTGGTGGGCTACAGTCCATGGGGTCGCTAAGAGTCAGACACGACTGAAGTGACTTAGCACACACACGCACGCATATATATGTATAGCTGACTCAGTTTGCTGTACATAGAAACACAACATTGTAATGCAACCACACTCTGATAAAAAATTGTTTAAGGTAAAAATAAATAAATACTTGGTAGGCGGAATTCTAAGTCCCCAGTGACCATCCAGAGGGGGTGTAATCTATGAAATGATGGGATATCAGTCCAGTGATTATATTCTATAGACAAGGACATAAGTGGTTTTGTAGATACAATAATTAAGGTTACTAATCAGCTGACTTTGAGTTAATCGAAAGGGAGAGTATCAATATCCAGTGGACATGACCTAACCACATGGGCCCTTTAAATTGGGTCTCGAGATGGGAGACAGAGGAAGCCAGAAGTTCAAAGCGTGAGGAAAATCTGGCAACTGTGGCAGGCTTTGCAGATGGAGAGGACCAGACGGGAGCAGCTCCCAACCGAGAGCCACCAAGGGGATGGGGACCTCAGGCCTACAGACACAGGAACTGAATTTGCCAGTGAGAAGGATGAGCTTGGAACTGTATTTTCCCCACGTCTTCCAGATGAGAACTCAACCCCACTGATGCCGTGATTTAGGTTTGAGTAGAGCATGTGGCCTGGAGAAGGCAATGGCACCCCACTCCAGTACTCTTGCCTGGAGAATCCTATGGATGGAGGAGCCTGCTGGGCTACAGTCCATGTGTTCGCTAAGAGTCGGACATGCCTGAGCAACTACACTTTCATGCATTGGAGAAGGAAATGGCAACCCACTCCAGCGTTCTTGCCTGAAGAATCCCAGGGACGGGGGAGCCTGGTGGGCTGCCATCTATGGGGTCGCACAGAGTCGGACACGACTGAAGCAACTTAGCAGCAGCGGCAGAGCATGTAGCCAAACTCTGATGAACTTCCAACCTACAGACCATCTGTGCTGTGTGTCGGTGGCTATATTTGTGGTCATTTTCTGTGTGGCAACAGAAAACTAAAACAATAACAACCTTCAAACCTCTGGTGTAAGAGAATATATTTTTGCAATTTACATATCCCACATAACAACTCAGATCCAGAAGATAAAGAACTCCTACAAAAGAAGAAAAAAGACAGGAAACCCATTAGAAAAATGAGCAAAACACCTGCAAAGACATTTCATGAAAGAGGATACTAAGTAGCTCAGAAAACACATGAAAATGTATTGAATGTCAGTCATCAGCAAAACATAAAACTGCATATAACCAGAGAAAACCATAATTTCAAACCATAGATGCACCCCAATGTTCATAGCAGCACTATTTACAATAGCCAAAGTATGGAAGCAACCTAAATGCCCATTGACAGCTGAATGGATAAAGAAGATGTGGTACATGGATACCTTGGAACATTATTTTGCCATAAAAAAGAATGAAATAATGACATTTGCAGCAACATAGATGGGTTTAGAAATTACCCTACTAAGTAAGTCAGAGAAGATAAATGTCATACGATATCACTCACATGTGGAATAAAAAAAATGATTCAAATGAACTTATTTACAAAACAGAAACAGACTCATAGAGCTAGAAAACAAACTTACGGACACCAAAGGGAAAAAGTTGGGAGGAGGGATAAACTCGGAGCTTGGAACTGTCATATACACACTACTATATATAAAACAGATAATCAATAAGGACCTACTGTATAGTATAGGGAACTCTACTCAATACTCTGTAACAACCTATGTGGTAAAATAATTCAAAAAAGAATAGATATGTGAATGCATGCTAAGTCACTCAGTCATGTCTGACTCTGAGACCCCAAGGACAGTAGCCCACCAGGCTCTTCTGTCCGTAGGATTCTCCAGGCAAGAGTGCTGGCATAGGTTGCTGTGCTCTCTTCCAGGGGATCTTTCTGACCCAGGGATTGAACCCATGCGAATATGGACAACTAAATCACTTTCCTGTACATCTGAAACACAGCAATGTAAATCAACTATACTCCAGTAAATAATAAAACATTTTTTAAAAACTGAAATGAGATAGTATTCCACACATATCAAAATCCTAAAATGGAAAAAAATAGGAAATGCCAAGTGTTGGCCAGGATGTGGTACAGCTAGAATTCTCATTCCGCTGGTGGGGGAGCAAATTAGTACACACACTTCAGAAAACACATATATCTACTGAGATTGAACATATGTGTCTTCTATGATGCAGAATTCCACTCCTGGATCTACAAATTAGTACACATGTCCAATACACATCAGGTATAGGAATATTAATGCAAGCATTGGTCATAGCGCCTTACAGTGGCTGGGCTTTCCAAGGCCTCTCTGCCCTCACCTCCCTGTACGCACTCCCTTGCTCACTGCGCTTCATCCTCATTGACTTCCTTGCTGCCTCTAGAAAGGCAGGAACGCTCCTCCCCTGAGGTCTTTGCATCTTCTGTCCCATCTGTAAGGGAACCTCTTGCTTTAGAGCAGGAGTTTGCAACTGGGGTGTGACTTAGTCCCCCAGGGGACATTTGGGAATATCTGGAGATGGCTTTGATGAGCACACGTGGGGGATACTACTGTCATCTAGTGGGTGGAGGTCACAGATGCTGCTAAACACCCTACTGTGCACACAACAGCTTCAACAAAGGAGAATTCCCCCATTTAGAATGCCCAGGTTGCTGGGGTTGAGAAAGTCTACCCTGCATGCCATCATGGCTTGATGCCCAACTTGCTTGACATCTTTGCTGGAATGAATGTCACTCTCCCAGTGAGGTTTTCCCAAACAACCCTCATGAAATGACCCTCCCTCCTACAGGACACTCCTTCCACACAGCCCTTTGTTTCTCCATAATAGTCATCATGATTATTATAAGACACACCATATAGTTTACTGATGAATTTGTCACTGTTTCCACTCAAAGGTACACTTTTACAAGGCAGCAATTCTTGTTTGCTCTCTGCATTCCCAGCCTCTAGAAGAGGTGCTCCATAAACATTTATTGGATGGATACCAGACTAAATGAGAGGAAAATAATCAATCTTTACAGCTGTGGCCAGAAATTTTATTTACTCTCCAACACTGATGGCAAAAATTGCATTGAAAGGTTGGAGACAATGGTTGAGAAAGCACCAATAAGTACACGCAATGATTACAAAGGACAGCTTCTCATCTGCCTATATTTTACTTGTTACAGTTTGCTTTCAAGGTCTAGTGTTTTGCTGTCAAAATCAGACTCTTTGTTCAAGGCAGCTGGCCATTACTGTCAATGAAACAAACGGGGGAAAGGAAGAGTGGAGGCAAACCCCACGCGTGTTGAGAAAGCAGATCCCGACAACTGTGCTTATGCTCAGCCACTCACACGATCCAGATGCAAGACCTTGATGGCCAGAGGATATTTTGTGCTGGATGGTGTTCCTCCACTAGACAAATGCTTTCCTTTCTAATGCTATTCATCTCGGCTCTTTGAACAGAAGAAGTTGAATTAGCCACGACATCAACTTTACTGCAGAAGATAAACACCTCCATCCTGTGGTTCTAATGCAAGAGCTGTAGGGAGAGGGACTCAGGAAACCAGGGCTGCCTCTAGCAAACAGGAGGAGGAGCTGCCTGTAGGCACCTACTATGACTTCAGCTTTGCTTTTGGTGTGTGCGCCCAGAGTTCTTGATCACGTGACCTTGCCTGCCCATTTCTGAGCATGAGATGAGCTCACGATAGTTTTTTCAATCTTTTGGTTTTGTTTTGGCTGCACTGGGTCTTCGCTGCAGTGCATGGGCTTCCCATAGTGGTGGCTTCCCTTGTTGTGGAGCACAGACTCTACAACGTGTGGGATCAGTAGCTGTGGTTTGAGGGCTTAGTTGCTCCACAGCATGTGGGATCTTCCAGAGCCAGAGATCAAACCCATGTCCCCTGAATTGGCAGGCAGATCCTTAACCACCCGGAACTCCCAAAAGAAATGTGTTTGAAGACCCTGTTTAATATATATCTCAAAAGGTTAAGCATAGTTACTATCTAACCTAGTACTTAGTCTTGTAGGTATATACCCAAGAGAACTGAAACGTGTTCAAATAAAAAATGTGTACACAAACATAGCAGCATAATTTGTTAGAGCCAAAAAGAAACAATCTGACTGTCCATCAGCTGATGAATGTATTAAAAATATGGTCTATGCACAGAGTGGAATAATAGTTGGCTATAAAAAGGAATAGAGGAAAGAAATAGAGGAAAACAATAGAATGGGAAAGACTAGAGATCTCTTTAAGAACATTAGAGATACCAAGGGAACATTTCATGCAAAGATGGGCACAATAAAGGACAGAAATGGTATGGACCTAACAGAAGCAGAAGATATTAAGAAGAGGTGGCAAGAATACCCAGAAGAACTGTACAAAAAAGATCTTCACAACCCAGATGATCACATTGGTGTGGTCACTCACCTAGAGCCAGACATCCTTGAATGAGAAGTCAAGTGGACCTTAGGAAGCATCACTTCAAACAAAGCTAGTGGAGGTGATAGAATTCCAGTTTAGCTACTTCAAATCCTAAAAGATGATGCTGTGAAAGTGCTGCATTCAATATGCCAGCAAATTTGGAAAACTCAGTCGTGGCCACAGGACTGGAAAAGGTCAGTTCTCATTCCAATCCCTAAGAAAGGCAATGCCAAAGAATGCTCAAACTACCGCACAATTGCGCTTATCTCACACGCTAGTAAAGTAATGCTCAAAATTCTCCAAGCCAGGCTTCAGCAATACGTGAACCATGAACTTCCAGATGTTCAAGCTGGATTTAGAAAAGGCAGAGGAACCAGAGGTCAAATTGCCAACATCCGCTGGATCATTGAAAAAGCAAGAGAGTTCTAGAAAAACGTCTACTTCTACTTTATTGACTATGCCAAAGTCTTTGACTGTGTGGATCACAATAAACTGTGGAAAATTCTGAAAGAGATGGGAATACCGGACCACCTGACCTGCCACGTGAGATATCTATACAGGTCAGGAAGCAACAGTTAGAACTGGACATGGAACAACAGACTGGTTCCAAATAGGAAAAGGAGTACGTCAAGGCTGTATATTGTCGCCCTGCTTATTTAACTTATATGCAGAGTACAGCATGAGAAACGCTGGGCTGAATGAATCACAAGCTGGAATCAAGATTGCCGGGAGAAATATCAGTAACCTCAGATATGCAGATGACCACCACCCTTATGGCAGAAAGTGAAGAGGAACTTAAGAGCCTCTTGATGAAAGTGAAAGAGGATAGTGAAAACGTTGGTTTAAAACTTAACATTCAGAAAACTAAGATCATGGCATCTGGTCCCATCACTTCAAGGGAAATAGATGGGGAAACAATGGAAACAGTGAGAAACTTTATTGTGGGGGTCTCCCAAATCACTGCAGATGCTGACTGCAGCTATGAAATTAAAAGACGCTTACTCCTTGGAAGGAAAGCTATGACCAACCTAGATAGCATATTAAAAAGCAGAGACATTAGTCAACAAAGGTCCGTCTAGTCAAGGCTATGGTTTTTCCAGTGGTCATGTATGGATGTAAGAGTTGGACTATAAAGAGGGCTGAGCACAGAAGAATCGATGCTTTTGAACTGTGGTGTTGGAGAAGACTCTTGAGAGTCCCTGGGACTGCAAGGAGATCCAACCAGTCCATCCTAAGGGAAATCGGTCCTGGGTGTTCATTGGAAGGACTGATGTTAAAGCTGAAACTCCAGTGTTTTGGCCACCTGATGCGAAGAGCTGACTCATTTGAAAAGACCCTGATGTTGGGTAAGATTGAAGGCAGGAAGAGAAGGGGATGACAGAAGATGAGATGGTTGGATGGCATCACTGACTCAATGGACATGAGTTTGGGTAAACTCCGGGAGTTGGTGATGGACAGGGAGGCCTGGTGTGCTGTGGTTCATGGGGTCGCAAAGAGTCAGACACGACTGAGTGACTGAACTGAACTGAACTCCTTGGAAGGAAAGTTATGACCAACCTAGAGACCATATTAAAAAGCAGAGACATTTCTTTGTCAGCAAAGGTCCATCTAATCAAGGCTATGGTTTTTCCAGTAGTCATGTATGGATGTGAGAGTTGGATTTTCAAGAAAGCTGAGTATCGAAGAATTGATGCTTTTGAACTGTGGTGTTGGAGAAGACTCTTGAGATCCCTTGGACTGCAAGGAGATCCAACCAGTCCATCCTAAAGGAGATCAGTCCTGAATATTCATTCGCAGGACTGATGCTGAAGCTCCAATACTTTCACCACCTGATGAGAAGAACTGACTCATTTGGAAAGACTCTGATCTTGGGAAAGATTGAAGACGGGAGGAGAAGGGAATGACAGAAGTTGAGATGATTGGATGGCATCACCGACTCCTCAATGGACATGAATTTGAGTAAGCTCCAAAAGTTGGGGATGGACAGGGAAGCCTGGTGTACTGCAGTCCATGGAGTTGTAAAGACTGTGTGACTGAACTGAATTGATAAAAAGGAATATGGGCTTCCCAGGACTGCAGCCATGAAATTAGAAGACGCTTACTCCTTGGAAGAAAAGTTATGTCCAACCTAGATAGCATTTTCAAAAGCAGAGACATTACTTTGCTGACTAAGGTCCGTCTAGTCAAGGCTATGGTTTTTCCTGTGGTCATGTATGGATGTGAGAGTTGGACTGTGAAGAAGGCTGAGCGCTGAAGAATTGATGCTTTTGAACTGTGGTGTTGGAGAAGACTCTTGAGAGTCCCTTGGACTGCAAGGAGATCCAACCAGTCCATTCTGAAGGAGATCAACCCTAGGATTTCTTTGGAAGGAATGATGCTAAAGCTGAAACTCCAGTACTTTGGCCACCTCATGCGAAGAGTTGACTCATTGGAAAAGACTCATGCTGGGAGGATTGGGGGCAGGAGGAGAAGGGGACGACCGAGGATGAGATGGCTGGATGGCATCACTGACTCGATGGATGTGAGTCTGAGTGAACTCTGAAAGATGGTGATGAACAGGGAGGCCTGGTGTGCTGCAATTCATGGGGTCGCAAAGAGTCGGACACGACTGAGCAACTGAACTGAACTGAACTGAGGTGGCTCAGTGCTAAAGAACCTGCCTTCCCAGGCAAGAGATGTAGTTTCCAACTCTAGGTCAAAAGATCCCCTGCAGAAGCAAATGGCAACTCACCCCAGTATTCTTGCTTGGGAAATCCCATGGACAGAGGAGCCTAGTGATCTGTAGTCATGGGGTTGCAAAAGAGTTGGACACGACATAATGACTAAACAACAACAACAACATAAGAAATAAGGTACAGTAAGTCCCCTACATACAAACCTTCAAGCTGTGAACTTTCAGAGATGCAAGCATGCATTGCTCCTTGGAAGGAAAGTTATGACCAACCTAGATAGCATATTGAAAAGCAGAGATATTTCTTTGCCAACAAAGGTCTGTCTAGTCAAGACTATGGTTTTTCCAGTGGTCATGTATGGATGTGAGAGTTGGACTGTGAAGAAAGCTGAATACTGAAGAATTGATAGTTTTGAACTGTGGTGTTGGAGAAGACTCTTGAGAGTCCCTTGGACTGCAAGAAGATCCAACCAGTCCATTCTGAAGGAGATCAACCCTGGGATTTCTTTGGAAGGAATGATGCTAAAGCTGAAACTCCAGTACTTTGGCCACCTCATGCGAAGAGTTGACTCATTGGAAAAGACTCATGCTGGGAGGATTGGGGGCAGGAGGAGAAGGGGACGACCGAGGATGAGATGGCTGGATGGCATCACTGACTCGATGGATGTGAGTCTGAGTGAACTCTGAAAGATGGTGATGAACAGGGAGGCCTGGTGTGCTGCAATTCATGGGGTCGCAAAGAGTCGGACACGACTGAGCAACTGAACTGAACTGGAGGTGGCTCAGTGCTAAAGAACCTGCCTTCCCAGGCAAGAGATGTAGTTTCCAACTCTAGGTCAAGAAGATCCCCTGCAGAAGCAAATGGCAACTCACCCCAGTATTCTTGCTTGGGAAATCCCATGGACAGAGGAGCCTAGTGATCTGTAGTCATGGGGTTGCAAAAGAGTTGGACACGACATAGTGACTAAACAACAACAACAACATAAGAAATAAGGTACAGTAAGTCCCCTACATACAAACCTTCAAGCTGTGAACTTTCAGAGATGCAAGCATGCATTGCTCCTTGGAAGGAAAGTTATGACCAACCTAGATAGCATATTGAAAAGCAGAGATATTTCTTTGCCAACAAAGGTCTGTCTAGTCAAGACTATGGTTTTTCCAGTGGTCATGTATGGATGTGAGAGTTGGACTGTGAAGAAAGCTGAATACTGAAGAATTGATAGTTTTGAACTGTGGTGTTGGAGAAGACTCTTGAGAGTCCCTTGGACTGCAAGAAGATCCAACCAGTCCATCCTAAAGGAGATCAGTCCTGGGTGTTCATTGGAAGGACTGATGCTGAGGCTGAAACTCCAATACTTTGGCCGCCACCTGTGAAGAGTTGACTCATTGGAAAAGACTGATGCTGGGAGGGATTGGGGGCAGGAGAAGAGGGGGACGACAGAGGAAGAGATGGCTGGATGGCATCACCAACTCGATGGACATGAGTTTGAGTAACTCTGGGAGTTGGTGATGGACAGGGAGGCCTGGCGTGCTGTGATTCATGGGGTCACAGTCACACACGACTGAGTGACTGAACTGAAGTCCCCTACATAAAAACCTTCAAGCTGTGAACTTTCAGAGATGCAAGCACGCATCCCATGTCCAATCATATAAGTTGGTTCACGTGTCTGGTGTACACTGTCATGTGTGGGCATCCCCTCAAGAGGCTGGGCTTTTGTGTACTTTACTGTACAGAGTGCAGTAGTACAATGCCTTTATTTCAAGCCTAGGATGTCCAGAAGCAAGCATAAAAGCAGCAGTGGGGTAGCTGGTACTATTGTACTTTGCAAGGTACTGTACTCTAAGATTCGAAGCATTTTATTTTTTGTGTTTGTTGGTTTTTAACGTTCCATTTGTGTGAAAAGTATTATAAACCTACAACGGTACAGTACTATATAGCCAATTCTGTTGGTTGGGTACCTAGGCTAACTTTGTTGGACTTATGAAAAATTGGACTTACGAACAGGCTCTCAGAATGGAACTCATTCACATGTAGGGGACTTAATGTACCAATATCCTTTACGACATGGACACACATTGAAAACATTATGTAAAAGAACCCAGACACAACAGGGCAAATACAGTATGAGTCCATTGATGTGGGATGTCCATAATGGGCAAATTCAGAGAGACAGAAGATAGGCTGGTGGTTGCCAGGGGCTACAGGGAAGAAGAAAATAGGAGAGTGATGGTCAATGGTCGTATCAGCTTTCTTTTGGGGGAAAATGAAAACATTGTAAAATTAGACAGTGATGACAGTTACACCATCACTGTGAATATACTACGATTGACCTGCTTTAAAGGAACAAATGGTGTGTTGTGTGAGTTCTCTCTCAATTATGCTGTTTTAAAAACTCCTTTGGCAGCTTTCCATTATCTTATGCTATATCCATGTGCGCAAGTATTGACATTTTCCTTTAAAGCCACTCAAATTTTTTACTGGATATCTTTCAGAAAAGAAAATTATTACTCTCTTAAATGAAAGGCTAAAATCACTTGAGAGAAATAAGGGAACTGTTGACAAGCTCCATCTTGCTCTGGTCAGTGTTCATACCATCACTGCTACTAAATATTTTGCATTTAAATACATAAAATCCATGACTAACTTCTAAGATCTGTTTTCTGAAATCTGCTCTCAATTTTTAAAGAAAAGAAAGATGGAGGAGGGGATTAGCGTTAGGTGTTAAAGACAAATTAGCATCCACGGGAGAGTTCCTCCTTGATGTGACCAGGCTAGAAAGGAAGAGGAAAAAGGAATAACTTTTCCTGTATGGGACTTGATAATTTAATGTGGCCACCATGATGCCAGATACGCAGATGATACCCTTCTAATGGCAGAAAGTGAGAAAACTAACGAACCTCTTGATGAGGGTGAAAGAGGAAAGTGAAAAAGCTGGCTTAAAACTCAACCTTCAGAAAACTAAGATCATAGCATCCAGTCCTATCACTTCATGGCAAATAGAGAAAAAGCAGGAGCAGTGACAGATTTTATTTTCTTGGGCTCCAAAGTCACTGCGGACAGTGACTGCAGCCATGAAATTAAAACACGCTTGCTCACTGAAAGGAAAGACATGACAAACCGAGACAGCGTGTTAAAAAGCAGAGGCATCACTTTGCCGACAAAGGTCCATTTAGTCAAAGCTACGGTTTTTGCAGTCCTCATGTATGGATGTGAGTGATGGACCATAAAGAAGGCTGGGCACCAAAGAGCTGATGCTTTTGAATTGTGGTGCCAGAGAAGATCCTGAGAATCCCTTGGACTGCAAGAGATCAAACCAGTCTATCCCAAAAGAATCAACCTTGAATATTCACTGGAAGGACTGATGCTGGAGTTCCAATTATTTGGCTACCTGACGCAAAGAGCCGACTCATTGGAAACGACTCGGATACTAGGAAAGATTGAGGGAAGGAGGAGAGGGGGTGGCAGAGGATGAGATGCTTAGATAGCATCACTGACTCAATGGACATGAATCTGAGCAAACTCTGGGAGACAGTGGTGGACAGAGGGGCCTGGCTGCAGTCCATAGGGGTGTAAATAGTTGGACATGATTTAGTGAGTGAACAATAATGACAACAATGTGATGCCTACCTGAAGGACATACCAACTCTCAGAAACACTGACCTTGTTGAGAAAGGCTCACGTCTAGTCCTAAATACATTTAAACTCCCTGGGAGTCACAACAGTATCTCATTCATCCCTGGATCCCCCTGTGCCTAGAATCCTTTAGGAGACTTTGCACTAAACATACTCTAGCACTTGCTATCAGTTCTCCCAGGGGTCTGCTAGGGCAGCAGTCCTCAACCTTTTTGGCACAAGGGACCAGGTTCATGGAAGATGCTTTTTCCATGGAGCAGGGAGAGAGAGATGGTTTTGGGATGATTCAAGCACATTACATTTGTTGTACACTTTACTTCTATTATTATTACATCAGCTCTGCCTCAGATCATCAGGCATTAGATCCCAGAGGTTAGGGACCCCTGGTCTATGGTTTGTATTACTTTAAAGGCTGTAGTTTCAGACTTATGGTTACCAAAGGGGAAAGCAAGGGCAGGGTTGGGGAGAGAGAAATTAGGAATCTGTGTTTAACATATACACACTACTATATATAAAAGAGGTAAACAACAAGGACCTATGGAATAGCACAGAGGACTCTATTCAATACCTCGCAACAGAATATAGTGGAAATGAACCTGAAAAAGCATATATGTGTTTGTGTGTACAACTGAATCACTTTGTTGTACACTTGAAACTAACACAACACTGTAAATTAATTATACTTTGATAAAAAGATCTTGGGAAAAGATAAAGGCAGGCTGTGGTTTCTCTCTCAATAAGGGTTGAGTTTGCCATGAACAAACTCTTTTCATACAGAAGTTAGACATCATCTGTCAGGAATATGCAACAGACTCCTGGCGCAGGGGTGCCTGTGATCCTGGATAAGTCCAAAGTCTCTTCCAAGTCTAAGAAGAATGAACACACAGGAATCCACCCATGTCGGCTTCCTGCAGCAGGAAGCTGTGCTGAGTGCTGTAGTCTTGGTGGTCTTCCTCAAATTCAGTTGTCCCATCTATAAAATGGGGACACCATGCCTACCTTTCAGGGCTATTTTAAGGATTAACTATATTATTGAATGATGTAGTGGTAAAGAATCCATCTGCCAATGCAGGAGATGCATGTTTGATCCTTGGGTCAGGAAGTTTCCCTGGAGAAGGAAACGGCAACCCACTCCAGTATTCTTGTCTGGAAAATGGATAGAGGAGTCTGGTGGGCTACAGTCCATGGGGTCCCAAAGAGTCAGGCGTGACCGAGCACCCACATATACATATAATTGGAAGGTGGACGATTCAGGGCAAGGAGGACAACAGAAGGCTCTGAACTGCGGCCAAGCCAGTTTTCAAGCACTGCCCTTGTCTTGAAGAAGGGAAGAGCGGAAAAAGCCAACCCAGTAGCCTAGTCTCCTCACAGTGGTTCTTCGAGGTAGAGGAGAGCTAAGGTTTTGGCTCCATCTTCACTTCTCTTAGCAAGCACTACATCTCATCAGTTTGCGCAAAAGTGGAAACTTTTCCCGCTCTTCCACCTCCAGCCATGATGGGATAACTGGGACCCAAATAAACGACTCTGTAAGTGACTTTAATACTAGCAAAATATACAAAATAACTGGGCCCAGAGTTTGTGCAACTGACTGCAGGACTGTAATCCCCCAGACACAGGGAACAAGGGAGAGCCAAGATTTCTGCTTGTGATCCCTTCTGGACACAGCAAAGGAAGGCAGAGTCCAAACAAAACAAGGAAGTGAGAGACTGGAGATTGGAGGGGCTGAACTGCTTAGAATCTGTGGGGGACGGTCCTGGAGAGAAGTGAGCTGGTCAGAGAAGGGGCTACAGAGAACGGCACCAGGTCCCTTTGAGTATTTGGCTGAGCATGAGGCTGTGAGTGCAAAGGTCAATCTTCTGAGACATTGGCTGTGTGCACCTGCTGCAGAAAGAATGACCCAAGAAAGAAAATACTAGGGAGTTGCGAGCTGAATAAACATCAGAGCTCACAGGTCTGGGAAGCATTTCACATCAACCATCCAGTGTGGAGAGGCCCAGCTGAACCCATGGAACTCTCAGGAGAGACCCCAGGGAGTCGCACTTAGGAGTAGGGCTAAGCTAGCCTTAGAGTAAAGACTACCCCAGGTAGTCTTTGTTGGCACACCAACAAATTTTTAAAGGAACAAGCTAATTCATAAGTAAGTAACTGCCTGCTGAAATAACACTTGATTATTACCACAGAACCCTGACACTCAGGAACAGAGAATCTATACAACGAAACATACACTGCATATGACAAAGCAGGAAAAGGTAACCATAATCCAGAGGATCAGTCAATATGAACACATCCAGAAACGAGACTCATTATGCTGTACAGCTGAAGCTAACAGCACTGTAAATTAACTTTGCTTAAATTTGTAAATAGTTAAAAAAAAGAAATGCAAATATATTTTAAGTTGGAAATTTTAAACCCAAACCTATAAAAGTGGAGATGTTCACTGGAAGGAAATCAAAGAAGTAGACGTTGCATACAAAAAGGGAAAAACTAGCGAACTTGAAAATAGAGCAATAGAAATTATCCAGACTGAAGCAGAGGAGAGAAAAGGAGGGAAACAGAGCCTTAGTAATCTGTGGAGAAAAAGGAAGGAATCTAATATGTGTGATTGGGGTATTAGAGGAGAAGAAAAATTGGGGCGGGGCTTCGACTTTTATAGCAGAGCTTAGATTGAATGTATGGCTTCCCTGGTTTCTCTGCCTGCAGGACAGGAGAGCCCTGGGTTCAATCCCTGGGTGGGAAAGATCCTCTGGAGCGGGAAATGGCAATTCATTCCAGTATTGTTGCCTGGAGAATCTCAGAGACAGAGGAGCCTGGCTACAATCCATGGGGTCACAAAGAGTCAGACACGATTGAGAGACTAACACTTTCACTTTCACAGCTTCTAAAGGAGAAATGTGTGAACCAACGACTCAGATATCTACCTTAAAAAGTTAGAAAAAGAAGAGCAACTTAAACCCAGAACTGGCAGAAGGAAGGAAACAATAAAGAAAGAGAATTCAATGAAAGAGAAAACATATAAAGTTTTAGAAAAAAAATCAATAAAAAATAAAGTTGAGGAGGTATCTCATTGTGGTTTTATGTTTCCCTGATGATTAGTGATGTTGTGTATCTTTTCGTAAGTTACAAGGATGTAAATGCACAGCACAGGGAATAGTCAATCTTTTATAATAACTGTTTGAAGTGTAATCTGTAAAAATATTGAATTTCTATTTGTACCCCTGAAACTAACATTGTAGGTCACTTATACTTTCAAAAAACTAAAAAAAAAAAAAAAAACACAAACCAAAAACTGAATCTTGGAAAAGATTGATAAAATTGATATGCCACTAGGCTAGACTGATTGAGATATTAATATGAAGGGAGGGTTTCTCTGGTGTCTAGTGGTTAAGAATCCACCTTGCAATGCAGAGGACACCGGTTTGATCCCTAGACCAGGAAAATCCCACATGCCACGGGGCAACTAAGCTCATGTGCCACAACTACTGAGCCCGTGTACTGAAACTACTGAAGAAGCCTGTGCCCCTTGAGCCTGTGCTCAGCAAGAAGAGAAGCCACCTCAATGAGAAGCCCACACAACAAAGCCAAAAATAAATAAATTTTAAACACACACATGAAGGCTAACCAATATGCTTGTGAATAACCAACAGATCACTGAAGAAATCAAAAAGGAAATCAAAATATGACTAGAGACAAATGACAATGAAAACACGACAGCTGAAAACCTATGGGAAACACTAACAGCGGTGCTAAGGGGGAAATTTAGAGCAATACAAGCCCACTTCAAGAAATGAGAGAGACATCGAATAAACAACCTAACCTCACACCCAAAGCAACTAGAAAAAGAAGGACAACCCCCACCACACCAAAGTTAGTGGAAGGAGAAAAATCATAAAGATTCAAGCAGAAATGGATGAAAAAGAAATGAAGGCGGTAATAGCAAATCAATAAAACTAAAAGCTGGTTCTTTGAGAAGGTAAACAAAATTGACAAATTGTTAGCAAGACTCATCTAGCAAAAAAGGGAGAAGAATAAAATAAATAAAATTAGAAATGAAAAAGGAGACGTTACAACAAACAGCACAAATGCAAACGATCATAAGAGACTACTATGAGCAACTATATGTCCATAATATGGACAACTTGGAAGCAATGGAAAAATTCTTAGAGAAGTATAACCTTCCAAAACTGAACAAGAAATAGAAAATCTGAACAGGCCAATCCCAAGCACAGAAATCAAAGCTGTAATAAAGTCTTCCAACAAACAAAAGCCAAACAACTTCACAGGTGAATTCTACCAAACATTTAGAGAAGAGCTAACACCTATCCTGCTCAAATTTTTCAGAAAATTGCAGAGGAAGGAAAACTCCCAAACTCATTCTATGAGGCCACCATTACCCTGATACCAAAACCAGACAAAGATGCCACACACACACACAAAGACAATTACAGGTTAATATCACTGATGAACATAGATGCAAAAATTATCAACAAAATTCCAGCAAACAGAATCCAACAACACACTGAAAAGATCATACATCATGATCAAGTAGGCTTTATCCTAAGGGTGCAAAGATTCTTCAACATATGCAAATTAATCAAAATACACAACAATGTGATACACCATATTAACAAATTGAAAAATAAAAACCATATGATCATCTCAACGGATGCAGAGAAAGCCTCTGACAAAATTCAATACCCATTTATGATAAAACTCTCCACAAAGCAGGCACAGAAGGACCATATCTCAACATAATACAGGCCATATATGACAAACCCACAGCAAATATTATCTTCAATGGTGAAAAACAAAGCATTTCCTCTAAAATGAGGAACAAGACAAAGGTATGGCTAGACTGATTGAGATATTAATATGAAGGGAGGGCTTCTCTGGTGTCTAGTGGTTAAGAATCCACCTTGCAATGCAGAGGACACCGGTTTGATCCCTAGACCAGGAAAATCCCACATTCTATGGGGCAACTAAGCTCATGTGCCACAACTACTGAGCCCGTGTACTGAAACTACTGAAGAAGCCTGTGCCCCTTGAGCCCACTCTCACCACTATTATCCAACATAGTTTTAAAAGTTCTAACCACATAAATCTTAGAAGAGAAAGACATAAAAGGAATCCAAATTAGAAAAGAAGTAAAACTCCCACTGTTTGCAGATGACATGATTCTCTACATAGAAAACCCTAAAGATGTCACCAGAAAATTACCTAGAGCTAATCAATGAATATAAAAGTTGCAAGATATAAAATTAATACACAGAAATACCTGGCATTCCTATATACTAACAGTGAAAAAAATCAGAAAGAAAAATTAAGGAAACAATCCCACTCACCATTGCAACAAAAAGAATAAAATATTAGGAATAAATTTACCTAAAGAGACAAAAGACCCATATGTCAAAAACTAGAAGACACTGATTAAACAAACCAAAGATGACACAAACACATGGAGAGATAAGCCATGTTCTTGGATTGGAACAGCCAATGTAGTGAAAATGACTATACCACCCAAAGCAATCTACAGATTCAATGCAATCCCTATCAAGCTACCAATGTTATTTTTCACAGAACTAAAATAAATAATTTCACAATTTATATGGAAATACAAAAGACCTCAAAGAATGAAAGCAATTTTGAGAAAGAAGAGTGGAGCTGGAGGAATCAATCTTCTTGACTTCAGACTATACTACAAAGTTACAGTCATCAAGACAGTATGGTACTGGCACAAAAACAGAAAACATAGACCAATAGAACAAGATAGAAAGCCAAGAGAGAAATTCATGAACCTACGGGCAACTCATCTTTGACAAGGGTGGCAAAAACATACAAGGAGAAAAGACAGTCTCTTCAACAAGTGGTACTTGGAAAACTGGTCAACTATATGTAAAAGGCTTTCTTATCTCTTCTTGCTATTCTTTGGAACTCTGCATTCAGGTGCTTATATCTTTCCTTGTCTCCTTTGCTTTTTGCCTCTCTTCTTTTCACAGCTATTTGTAAGGCCTCCCCAGACAGCCATTTTGCTTTTTTTGCATTTCTTTTCCTTGGGGATGGTCTTGATCCCTGTCTCCCGTACAATGTCACGAACCTCATTCCATAGTTCTTCAGGCACTCTATCTATCAGATCTA
>SJYT01054943.1:23203-48259 GCA_006410635.1 Cephalophus harveyi | reverse complement strand
CTGTTCATACTGTTCATGGGGTTCTCAAGGCAAGAATACTGAAGTGGCTTGCCATTCCCTTCTCCAGTGGACCACATTCTGTCAGCCCTCTCCACCATGACCCACCCGTCTTGGGTTGCCCTGCAGGCATGGCTTGGTTTCATTGAGTTAGACAAGGCTGTGGTCCTAGTGTGATTAGATTGACTAGTTTTCTGTGAGTATGGTTTCAGTATGTCTGCCCTCTGATGCCCTCTTGCACCACCTATCATCTTACACACAGTAGCTATCTATTTTTCAATTCATCGCACCCTCTCCTTCCCACACTGTGCCCACAAGCCCATTCTCTATGTCTGCCTCTCCATTTCTACTCTGTAAATAGGTTCATCTTACTTCTTAGTCCATTTAATTGGCTTGATAATCCCAAAGACTAACAAAAATTATAGGAATTTTAAAGCAGAGAGCTAGTTTTAGAATTAGACAGCCAAAGTATCGTGCTTCTTGATTTCAATCAGGTTTCTCTTGGCTCTGTCTTTTGTTTCATTTTTGTCATTAAGGTTTTTACTTTGACAATCTGTTGAAGACTATGGGACTTCTCCCTAAGCACACACACACAGAGATACAACATACTCTTGTATACTCCATTTTGTATACAGTTTCAAGGGGATATTAAGACCTTGAAGCTCATTTGCAGATTTGAGAATTAATAACTTCTTTCTGACAGTGGTTGATTTGATTGGAAATGGCCCACCATCCCACAAAAGAGGAGAGGTGTTCATCCTCTTTGGTCTACAGTCCTTGGGGGTGATTTTCCATAGTGATTGAAAGGTTAAGCATAGTTGAGTGGATTATTTCCTTTAGTCTTTTACTCACATGTAGCTGAAGTAGGAAGAGCATCTCCTGTCTTTCTGTGGTCAGAATTTGTCCCTTTTTAAGTGGAGTCTGGGAAAGATAGGGATTGTTCCATTCTCACTGTGAATTTGTCATTGTGCATACAGTCTTCAGCAGTCTTCTGTTCTCTTCCTCTGGCTTTTTACTGCTAGTGTTGTTCTATGTGTACTCTTCCAATCTGTTTTTCTACTTTTCCTACACACATTTATAACCACAAATAGTACCATCAGATATAGTGCTTTTACTATGACAGTCATTATTCTGGCTGGCAGAAACACACACACACACACACACACACACACATGCACACACAACACATAATTTGATCTTCTCAACAGCCCTTTGAGGTAGATACTGTCATTGTCTACAAATTACTTGTATGAAAAAACAAGTAGTTTATCGGGTATAGAATTCTAGGTTTTTCCCTACCAGCACTTTAAAGCTGTTGCTTCCCTCTCTTCTTACCTGTATTGATTCTGATGGGAACTCTGATGTAATTCTTAGGTCTATTCCTCCATATGTTACATACCCCTTTTCTCTAGTTTCTTTTAAGAATTTCTCTTTATCATCGCTTTTCAGCAATTTGATTATGCTATCCCTTGGTGCAATTTTCCTCTGGTTTCTTGTCCTTGTGCTCTGGTTTCTTTCTTGAGCTTCTTGGATATGTGGGTGAATATTGTTCTTAAAGTTTGGAAAAATCTTGGCCATTATTTATGCAAATATTATTTTCGTTCTCCTCCTCTCTCTCCTAGTGATGTGAGAGAGACTACAAGTGATGTTGTCACATAGCTCTCTGACGCTCTTTTCATAAAACAAACAAACAAACAAAAAAAACCCTCCCCTTTTCTCTTTGTGCTTAATTTTGGATAGTTTCTATTGCTTAACCTTAAAGCTCAGTCATCTTTTCTTCCACTATGTCTAACCTTCCACTAATTCAGGCTAGTATATTTTTCACTTCAGATGGGTGGTTTTCATCTCTAGAAGTTCTATATAGATCTTTTAAAAATATCTTCTGTATCTCTAACTTTTCAAACACATTGAATCTAGTTATAAGAGATGTTTCAATATCCTCACCTGCTAATTCTAGCTTCTGTGTCAATTCTGGATTTGTTATTCTCATTGTGGATTGTGTTTTCCTGTCTCTTGATATGTATGGTATTTTTTTAATTAGCTTCCAGGCATTATGAATTTTATCCTTTCTGGTGCTGGATAATTCTGCATTTCTATAAATCTTTTTCAGCTTTGTTTTTAAGTATTTGGGAGTAGTTTCTTTTCATTTGGATATGGGAAATTATAAAAGTGATTTGTCAGGTAAATCTGGCTCACTGCTAAGTCTAGAATTAATTATTTTTCACTAAAGAGGCAATAACTTCCTGGATACTCTTTCCACTGTCCTGTCAATTAAGAGATTTTATGGTCTTGCTGATCAGAGCCCACACTGGTCTTAGCCCTATGTGAGTGCTGGGTATATGCCCTCTAATCATTTCCAATAGCTTTTCCTAGCCATGGATAATTTTCTCACCTATTTGCACTGAACAGTGCTCTGCTGAATGCTTGTGGGGATAGGGTGAGGTGATAGAATGTGATCCTCTGCAGATCTTCAGGGTCTTCTCCCTGTGCAGCTCTGTCCTCTCTGGTGCATTGTCCTATAAAATCTGGCTGCCTAATCTCCCAGGAATCTCATCTATGTCTCTTTACCTCATGGAGTCATCTTAGTTCCTTTCTGTTACAGAATGAAATTTCTTTCAAGTCAGTAATCTGTGGCTCACCTCATTTGTGTCTTTTCTTGATTTTTTTTCAAACTGTTTTAGGAGGGAGGATAAAGGATAAATCTGATCACTGTCCCTCCATCTTGGCTGGATGTAAATGAACTGGATGCTATTTTTGCTTTATTAAAAATGTTACATATGTATTTTTCTGCCATGTAGATTCTTTTGAAATTTGCTTTTTCTACTCAGTAATATTTGTCAAGGTATAACTCTGCTGATTCATGTAGAATTAGCATACTCTTTTTAACAGTTGTTTAGTAGAAATATCACGATAATATTTATTTCCTTATTAGTGATTAGCATCATTTTAGAATCAGTTAGCATTAGTATAATTGGGCAAGTCAAATCTCTAAGTAGTGAGTGTTTCTTACCTGTAAAATGTTGATAACAATAGCAGGGTTTTTATGAGGATTATATAATGTGTGTCACATTGTTCACATGGAGCAAAGTATGCAAATAGGCACTTAGTAATTCTTAAATTATTTTAAGTTTTCTTTCTCTTCTTTTTCTTATTATGCTTTCATTCCTCTTCTCTTTTTCCTTCTTTATCTTGCCTTTTTGAATTCATTAAGTCAGGTTAACGGATTTGTTTTAAAAATCAAGTAAGTACCAGTAAGTCAGGTAGTAGTCATTTTATGAGAATTTTAAAAGATAAGCTGGAAAGAAAATCCAAATGAGGATAAATGGTTGGTTTAATTGAACTTTTTAGTTTTTATAAAGTTCTGGCCTTCTAAGACTCAACTTTTGTCCTAGTAGCAGAAAAATGTGAGGAAGACCCAGGGGAAGGCCACAAATAATAGATCAAAGCAGTTTAGTTCCCTGGGGAGGTGGGAAAGCAAGACATTAAATCATATAGCCAACTGAGCAGAGACTGCCTTTCTCTGCCTAATTTGCTCCTAGAGGAGTTAATTCTTTTTACATGTAGAAACCAAAGCTCCATAGATAAACACTGTGCTCTTTTGCCCCTCCCCCCATTTTTTCTTAGGCTTCATTAAAATTTTCTTATATCAGATCAAAGGGGAAAATGAAGTTATACATTGAATTATGCAGTCGCAAAAACTTTCTACGTAGTTTCTTTACTGTCTGCATTTTCCTCCTCTTACTCACTCCTCGTTTTGTTGCTAGACTCATCTTCTTTAAGTGAACTTCACAGACACGGATTGAACACAAATGTCTCAACTGTCTTTTAAGACTCTCCATGATGTGATCTATAAGACTTCTTACCATATTTATGTACTACTGCTATCCTTTTTGTAATCTGCATTTCAACTAAATTAGACTGCTAATGCATAGCTTCCCAGATGGCTAAGTGGGAAAGAATCCACCTGCAATGCAGGAGGTGTGAGAAATGTGGGTTCAATCCTTGGTTTGGGAAGATGCCCTGGAGTAGGAAATGGCAACCCACTCCAGTGTTCTTGCCTGAAAAATTCCATGGACATAGGAGCCTGGTGGGTTACAGTCCATGGATTCACAAAAGAGTTGAACATGACTGAGCACGTTGAACACATGAACACGTAGCTGTTGCATATCGTTGCAAAGTCTATGTGCCCCACAAAAGCATAGGGACAAACCTACACTCTTGCCTAGCTGAGCAAATGCCCAAGTGGATGTTTCTTTTTCTAATTTGCACAAAAATGAGATAAACCAGACACACTACACTATTTCCTTTTCCTGTGTCTTTGCTCATGCTTATTATCTTCTGTAGATCCCTTACCTCTTTTTTTCTTGCCCAGTGAATTCCCTTTCATCTATTCCACTGAAACTTTCCAAGCATTAATAGTGAACTCCCACTATTCTTCATGTTTTTAATCTTTTCTGTGATAATTTATTTATTGACCTTCCCTTTTAAGTCTCTCTTTATTTGGTTTTATATATCATGTCAATTTATTTTTCTTCCCCAAATCTAGCCTATATCTAGTCTCTCTAAACTAGTCATATTTGGACTTTTTCTGGGTTCTTTCCACCCTACCTTATAGCCTGATTCTTAAATTTATTATTTCTTAGATTCTCAGTCTTTGTCTTTTTCTGCTACTAGTCTAATTGGTTCTGCCTGGTTGAGCTCATTTTTCAGCATGGCTTCAACTCTTATATATATATGTCTTGGCTTTAAAATCTAAATTAACAATTCTGGCATATAGACTTATGTCTCTATCTGTTTACTTAGACATCTCTTTTCAACAAGCATATCCTAAATCAATATACCTGAAATAGTAGAAAGTTCCTGTTGTTTAGTCACTAAGTCATGTCCAACTCTTGTGACCCAGTGGACTGTAACCCTCCACTCTCCGCTGTCCATCATATTTCCCAGGCAAGAATACTGGAGTGGGTTGCCATTTCCTTCTCCAAGGGATCTTCCTGACCTAGGGGTTGAACCCACATCTTTCTCTTCAAATCATTTCCCATCTATATTCCCCATTTTAGGCCCTGGTAGTATAATAGGCTAAATTCCCTATTTATTAATTGTCAGGTTATCTTGTCCCTCTTCTCTACACCTGACAGCCAACCAAGCATCAAGGCAATTCTACTTCTGAGTGTTTCCTTAATTTTTCTCTCTTTTCTATTCCAATGGTTATTTTCTTAGTTCTAACATCATCATCTAGACCGTTGAAAAACACTTGTAATTATACATTTCTTGTGCTGGTTGATACTTCATTCCAGATTCCACATTGCCACCCTCGTTGTCTTTCTAGAACATTATTTGATCATATCATCATCTTATATCCTAGCATCTGATCAGGAACACAAAACATTGACTAGTTGAACGCCCACTCTCCTAAACACAGTGCTAGACATTTCACATATATTTTTTATACCATGTAAAGGGCACAATGATTCTGACAAGAAGATCATTTTATGTTGTAGATCAGGAAAGCGAGGTTCAGAAAGGTTAGTTTTCTCACACAGTTGTCACAAAGTAGTATTTCAAAGACAGGTTACTCATATTACAAAGCCCTCTTCCTTGAAAACTTACTGATACTTAAGAGTTCTGAACTTCAATCCTAATATTTCATATTCTGAATGGTCTTGGCAAATCACTTAAGTTATGACAATATAAAACTCAGAGGGATTTTTTTTTCTTGAGGAAAAATGAAACATGCTTGTAAATAAATGCCTCACAGGTGTAAATTATTCTTATAAATCCTTCAAGGCCCTGATGATATCTATTTTCTAAAGTTTTCTTGATTCACTAAATTGAATTCATTCCTATTTCCTCAGTGTATTCATTGCACTTGGTGGGTATCTCAGAGTTTATTGTTTTTATTTTTATGTTTTTTCTTCATATACTGACACTGAGTCATTTGAAGATGAAGTCATTGCAATATATACAGCACTTAACAAAGTGCTTGATACAGTAAAATGAACACCATCTGTCCTCTAAATAAATAAATAAAAACCTTGTATTAAAATTAATGCATTGGCATAAAAGATATCAAAATCAGAAAACTATCTTGATTACCTGAAAAACTAGTAAAAGAAAATAACTCGATACACAGAAGATCATATTTGCAGCTCAAATATAAAGCATTTAAAATGTTTCTATTTCCGTGCACCAGCCCCAAGCATCCTGTATCCTGTATCGAACATAGGCTGGTGCTTCGTTCTTACATGATAGTATACACGTTTCAATGCCATTGTTCCAAACCATCCCATGCTTGGGGCTGGTGCACGGGGATGATCCAGAGAGAGGATATAGGGTGGGTTGTGGGAGGGGGATTCAGGATTGGGAGCTCATATACACCCGTGATGGATTCATGTCAATGTATTGCAAAACCAATACGATATTGTAAAGTAAAATAAAGTAAAAAAAAAAATAATAAATAAAATAAATTAAAAAAAATAAAATGTTTCTATTGCAGACATCTTAAGTTGTTCAATAAGAAACCATTTATTAAGGACAATTAAGAAAAAGGCTCTTCCCTTCTTAATCTAAGCTAAAATAGAAATAGAGCTTCCCCAATGGGGTGGCTCAGTGGTAAAGAATCTGCATGCAAAGGAGATGCAGAAAGTGTGGATTCAATCCATGGGTTGGAAAGATCCCTTAGAGGAGGGCATGACAACCCACCCCATTATTCTTGCCTGGAAAATCCCATGGATTTTTGCCCAAACAGCCTGGCATCCATAGAGTTGGACATGAGTAAAGCGACTTAACACACACAATAGAAATAATGTGCTATTGGTTCCCAGATTGCTAAAGGTCCATGATTACAAGTATGGAAATCTAGGGTATTTTCAATACTTCAACAACTTTTTGAAATTGTTGAATTCCCTGGATTAGAATAACTGGCAGATAAAGCTTTTTTTTCTTTTTTTTTTTGCTCTGGGCCAAAAATAAAGAAGCACATTTTGAAGTTAAGAAGTCATGAATGGCAACATCATGGAAATTACTGGACCAAGTTAATGTATCAAATACTGTGACTAGACCTACTAGTCAGATGGTCACTATAATGAAATGAACTTGTCCTTTGGATGATCAACTTTGGATAAAATACTGAGTGATGGTCAAAATTGATAACTACTAGCACTGAAAAATGCTTATTGTCTGGATTTAATTTCATTATTTTAGTAAAACTTAAACAGTATTATAAATAATATTATGAACTCAAGAGTATAAGAAAAATTTTGAAAGAGTGTAAGAAAAGTCAAGTGGGCCTTAGGAAGCATCAGTATGAACAAAGTCAGTGGAGGTGATGGAATTCCAGTTGAGCTATTTAAAATACTAAAAGATGATGCTGTGAAAGTGTTACACTCAATATGCCAGCAAATTTGGAAAGCTCAGCAGTGGCCACAGGACTGGAAAAGGTCAGTTTTCATTCCAATCCCAAAGAAAGGCAATGCCAAAGAATGTTCAAACTATTGCACAATTACACTCATCTCACACACTAGCAAAGTAATGCTCAAAATTCTCCAAGCCAGGTTTCAACAGTATGCAAACTGTGAACTTTCCAATGTTCAAGCTGGATTTAGAAAAGCCAGAGGAGCCAGAGACCAAATTATCAACATCCATTGGACTATCAAAAAAGCAAGAGAGTTCCAGAAAAGCATCTATTTCTGCTTTATTGACTATGCCAAAGCCTTTGACTATGTGGATCACAACAAGCTGGTGACAAATTCTTCAAGAGATGGGAATAGCAAACCACCTTACCTGCTTCCTGAGAAATTTGTATGCAGGTCAAGAAGCAACAGTTAGAACTGGGCATGGAACAACAGACTGGTTCCAAATCGGAAAAGGAGTATGTCAAGGCTGTATATCGTCACCCTGCTTATTTAACTTATATGCAGAGTATATCATGCAGAATGCCAGGCTGGATGAAGCACAAGCTGGAATCAAGATTGCTGGGAGAAATATCAATAACCTCAGATATGTATATGACACCACCCTTATGGCAGAAAACAAAGAGGAACTAAAGAGCCTCTTGATGAAAGTGAAAGAGGAGAGTGAAAAAGTTGGCTTAAAGCTCAACATTCAGAAAACTAAGATTATGGCATCTGGTCCCATCACTTCATTGCAAATAGATGGGGGAACAATGGAAACGGTGAGAAATTTTATTTTATTGGGCTCCAAAATCACTGCAGATGGTGACTACAGCCATGAAATTAAACAAACAAACAAACAAACAAAAAAAAAAAAAACAAAAAAAAACACATTTCTTCCTTGGAAGAAAGCTATGACCAACCTAGACAACCTCTGCTTCTATTAAGAAGCAGAGACATTAGTTTGCTAACAAAGATCGATCTAGTTAAAGCTGTGTTTTTTTCCAGTAGTCATATATGGATGTGAGAGTTGGACTATAAAGAAAGCTGAGCACCAAAGAATTGATGGTCTTGAACCGTGGGGTTGGAGAACACTCTTGAGAGTCCCTTGAACTGCAAGGAGATCCAACCAGTCTATCCTCAAGGAAATCAGTTCTGAAATCAGTTCAGGACTGCTGCTGAAGCTGAAATGCCAATACTTCAGCCACCTGCTGTGAAGAACTTACTCATTGGAAAAGACCCTGATGCTGGAGAAGATTGAAGGGGACACCAGAAGATGAGATGTTTGGATGGCATCACCGACTTGAGGGACATGACTCTGAGTAAACGCTGGGAGCTGATGATGGACAGAGAGGCCTGGCATGCTGCAATCCCTGCCGTTGCAGAGTCGGACACGGCTGAGCGACTGAACTGAACCGAACTGATAAGAAAAACAGTGTTAACAGTCAATAAATGTAGTTTTGTTGGTAGACTAATTTGTTTCAGATAATGTTGTCCACAGCTAAAAAGAAATAATGGAAATGTAGTAATGAAAATATTGATAACTTTTCTCTGAAAGTACATAGAGGGCATAACAAATTCATTTTCACTAAGTGAATACAGTCAAGTGTAAGTATGTAAATGAAGATATTTAACATTGCCAGCATCTTAGAAACCTCCCTTAATGCACTCATCTACTACTTACCTATGCAGGAGGTCCAGAAGCTGTGTGTTCTATCCCTGGGTCAGGAAGATCCCCTGCAGGAGGGCATGGCAACCCACTCCAGTATTCTTGCCTGGAGAATCCCACGGGCAGAGGAGCCTTGAAGGCTGCAGTCCATAGCGTCGCACAGACTCGGATACAACTGAAGCGACTTAGCACAGCACAGCATTACTTACCTACTGATCCTGCCCCCACGCAGCCAAAATGTAACCATTATACTAATTTTACTCTAATTTTAATAGCATAGGTTAGATTTTCCTCTTTGTGTGCTTTATTAAAGCAAGTAATACAGTATGTATTTTTGTGTCTGGCTCTTTACGCTCCATCTTATGTTGTGACATTCACTCACTTGATGGCATATAGTAGTAGTGTGCCCTTAATCATTATTTTATAGTATTTCCTTGCTTGAAAATACACTTTAGAAATTTTATTTTATTGTTGATGGAATTTGGGCTCCTTCTGTTTCTGTTACTGGCAATGCTACTAGGAACATTCTCATATGTGTCTGTTATTGCATATTGATACACAGTTTGGTTGAATACAAAATTAACAATGGACTGTTAGGCAATAGGAAGGCATGTGGTCAGAACTGGTAGACTTTGCCAGTTTTTAATGTGGTTTTATCAATTATCACTTCAATTAGCAGAGTGTGTGTGTTAGTTGCTTAGTTTTATCCAACTCTTAGTGACTCCATGGACTGTAGACCGCCAGGCTCCTCTATCAGTAGGATTTTCCAGGCAAAAATACTGAAGTGGGCAGCCATTCCCTTCTCCAGGGGATCTTCCTAACCCAGTGATTGAACCTGGGTCTCCAGCATCACAGGCAGATTCTTTACTGTCTGAGCCACCAGGGAAGCCTAAATAGCAGAGTATAAGAGTTTAAAGTATTCTATATCCTAACACTTGATATTTTCAGATCAATTACTATAATTTGAGCCATCCTGGTGAGTGTATGTTAGAATCTTACTGCTATTTCAGCCACCATTTCTTTACTCACCCCCTCTCAATACCTTGTGGTTTAGTATTTATAAGTACCTCATGATTCTGTGTCACTGTTTGTTTCTCTCACTTCTACTTTTTTAGCTTAATGCCTGTAACCAAGTATCATGTATTTTTGTTGTTATTCATTAATTGCTTTTACAATAATTTAAATATCAGCTTTGAATTACTGTGCAATAGTTTGTTCTGCTTTATTTGGTGATATTGATCTGCTATAAATTTTATAGTCAAGTTTTGTGTTTGTGAAGTATGTGCTAATTTTTAATTAATATTCTCCATGTACTTTTCCAAACTAATTCAGGAATTGTCATTTACTTGCCTCTAGCATTTTCTAATGATGTGTGAGACACAGAAAGCTAACCAAACCCTTCATCCAAGAAGATGCTGCCATTTCTACATACCCCATGAAACATCAGTAGAAATACGAGTTTTTAAGATGTGGTTTCTTCCCCACTGTGTCTTCCCTTTCCACTAATATCAAAGGTCAACATGATGACATTAGAAGATGGTGGTGCCATAGATGGTGCAGCTTAGTTCTCTGGAGAAGGAAAGACATCCACAGATCAGGAAAATTTACTCTGAACTTTATAGAAGTGAGTAATAAACTTCTAATGTGCTTAGGCCACTTACAATTTGTGAGTTCTTGCCATATGACCCAGGAATCCCACTGCTGGGCATACACACCGAGGAAACCAGAATTGAAAAAGACACGTGTACCCTAATGTTCATTGCAGCACTGTTTATAATAGCCAGGACATGGAAGCAACCTAGATGTCCATCAGCAGACAAATAGATAAGAAACCTGTGGTACATATACACAATGGAGTATTACTCAGCCATTAAAAAGAATACATTTGAATCAGTTCCAATGAGGTGGATGAAACTGGAGCCTATTATACAGAGTTAAGTAAGCCAGAAAGAAAAACACCAATATAGTATGCTAATGCATACATATGGAATTTAGAAAGATGGTAACAATAACCCTGTATGTGAGACAGCAAGAGACACAGATGTACAGAACAGTCTTTTGGACTCTGTGGGAGAGGGCGAGGGTGGGATGATTTGGGAGAATGGCATTGAAACATGTAAATTATCATATATGAAATGAATCACCAGTCCAGGTTCGATGCATGATACAGGGTGCTCAGGCCTGGTGCACTGGGATGACCCAGTGGGATGGGATGAGGAGGGAGGTGGGAGGGGGGTTTAGGATGGGGAACACACGTACACCCATGGTGCATTCATGTCAATGTATGGCAAAACCAATACAATATTGTAAATTAAAAAAAACATAATCTAAATAAAAAATAAAAATAGTAACCACCTCCCCCCTCCAAAAATATAGAATTTTTGAGTTCTTTGTTACATCAGCTAGCTTGTCTTTAATTAATGTGAAAATTGGACCCTTGAAAATTGCTTCTACAACAATAATTAAAACGTGTCATTGGCTTAATAATCATGAGATGGTAAGAAAATGTATGTTGGAGGCTGGAAAAATGGAGATCTATATTATGTAGTGGCAAAACATTTGGTAAAGTTATAACTGCTTAGAAGTCAATCAGTCATGGACAAAATCTGAAGCTCTAGAGGTACAGACATCTAACTGTGCATTAGTTGCATCTTACTGCATTTGGCATTGTATCACAAAGCAACATAAAATAGGAAGAACTGGCAGTTTGAAAGCATAAATAAAAGGAGATAGAAAGACTCCAGAAATCCCGGTGGCTCAGCGGTAAGGAATCCACTTGCCAAGAGGAGACGCAGTTTCAGTCCCTGGGTTGGAAAGATTCCCTAGAGAAGGAAATGGCAACTCACTCCAGTTTGCCTGGGAAATCCCATGGACAGTGGAGCCTGGTGGGCTACAGTCCATGAGGTTGCAAAGAGCTGGACACTACTTAGCGACTTAATGACAAGGAGTTGGAAAAACTGCTGGAAAAACTACTTCCATACCCACAAACAGTAAGAAACAAGACTTTAAAAAGCTTAGGGCAACAGAGTTATTAAGATTTTTCAGGTAAACAAGCCTGTGACAAAGATCAGACAATAGAAATTTTCTTCTCAATCAAGTATAATGTATCAGATGGCTTCAAGGTAGACACTATTGAGGTGTGAGAAAATGGCATGGGAGTGAGGAAGTAAAGAAATTAGGTAGACTACAAAATTATAGCCAGGAAAATAATTTGGTTACTATCACATGGAACTGTCTGGAAACAAATCAGAATCTGCTAAGATTTTGAGGGATAGGTCTGGAGCCAGTGATGAGAGACAGCAAAGGGCAAGAAAGTTCCTACCAGAGATTATAGTCTAATCTGGGGCTTCCCTGGTGGCTCAGAGTTTAAAGCATCTGCCTGCAATGCGGGAGACCTGGGTTCGATCCCCGGGTCGGGAAGATCCCCTGGAGAAGGAAATGGTAACTCACTCCAGTATTCTTGCCTGGAGAATCCCATGGACGGAGGATACTGGAAGGCTACAGTCCACGGGGTCACAAAGAGTCGGACATGACTGAGCGACTTCACTTTCACTTTCTGGGGACATAGTCTCTTTCCTGAAAAAGTTGTTAATAGTGCCTACTCATCTGGAGTTAATTGTTATGACTATCTTGTTTTCCACTCTTTTTTCCTATTTGAGATTTTTATTACAGTTTTTCTATCCCTGCTCCTCTATTGTCTATTGAGAGAGATGTGGCACGGTAGAAGAGGAGAAAAAGAAGAAAGAGAAGAGACAGAGAGTGAAAGAAAGAATATGGAAGTATGATGACTAGAAGCTATTTTATTAATTTATAGGAGGACCATGTGTACAAAAAAGATCTTCACCACCCAGATAAGCATGATGATGTGATCACTCACCTAGAGCCAGACATCCTGGAATGTGAAGTCAAGTGGACCTTAGAAAGCATCACTACGAACAAAGCTAGTGGAGGTGATGGAATTCCAGTTGAGCTGTTTCAAATCCTGAAAGATGATGGGGTGAAAGTGCTGCACTCAATATGCCAGCAAATTTGGAAAACTCAGCAGTGGCCACAGGACTGGAAAAGGTCAGTTTTCATTCCAATCCCAAAGAAAGGCAATGCCAAAGAATGCTCAAACTACCGCACAATTGCACTCATCTCACATGCTAGTAAAGTAATGCTCAAAATTCTCCAAGCCAGGCTTCAGCAATACTTGAACCATGAACTCCACTCCCTGATGTTCAAGCTGGTTTTAGAAAAGGCAGAGGAACCAGAGATCAAATTGCCAACATCCACTGGATTGTGGAAAAAGCAAGAGAGTTCCAGAAAAACATCTATTTCTGCTTTATTGACTATGCCAAAGCCTTTGACTGTGTGAATCACAATAAACTGCGGAAAATTCTGAAAGAGATGGGAATACCAGACCACCTGACCTGCTTCTTGAGAAACCTATATGCAGGTCAGGAAGCAACACTAGAACTGGACATGGAACAACAGATTTGGACTGCAAGGAGATCCAACCAGTCCATTCTGAAGGAGATCAACCCTGGGATTTCTTTGGAAGGAATGATGCTAAAGCTGAAACTCCAATACTTTGGCCACCTCATGCGAAGAGTTGACTCCTTGGAAAAGACTCTGATGCTGGGAGGGATTGGGGGCAGGAGGAGTAGGGGACGACCGAGGATGAGATGGCTGGATGGCATCACTGACTCGATGGACGTGAGTTTGGGTGAACTCCGGGAATTGGTGATGGACAGGGAGGCCTGGTGTGCTGCGATTCATGGGGTTGCAAAGAGTCGGACACAAATGAGAGACTGAACTGAACTGAACATGAGGAGCCACATTTAGATTTGGTGAAGAATGTTAAAGAATGTTGCATTCCACCAGGATGTTCAGAACTTTGCCCTGGGTAATTTCTGAGTGGACTTTAGATGATGTCCCTTAGGGCAAGTTTGATTTGAAGAAAAGATGGCCAGAGGGGTGGACTATTTTAAAGAAAGGTAGCACCCTCCATCTAAGATTGTACTCCTCATTCCATGGTATGAGGTTGTTGCTGAAATGTGGTTTCACACCTAGCAAGTACTTCCATCAACTTTTAAAGTTCACTTTTAAGTCAGGATTTTAAAAAATCGGGCATGCTTTCTTCACTTGCTTTTTCATCTTCTGCCAACCTGATATAGGGGAATGAGACAAAACTGAAGCCATATATGGAAGATGGCAGGGCCATAAGATGGAAGGGATTTGTGCTTCTGAATTACTCTTTAAAGGAAAGGTTCTAGTCAACCAGGAATACCTTTAAAAAAAATATTTACAAGAGGAAGAAATAAAATTTAATGTATTTGAACTGTTTTTAGGTGAGTTTGTTACAATGTTAACATTACTTACCTGAGAAACTGGGTATGCTATTGTATGACTTTGTTTTAAAAGAAAAACAGATGTGACAGATTTGGGTTTTATTTTTACCCTACTGTACTTAAATTACAATACCTCTTTTGCTGTGATATACATACATTATATATATATATGTATATTAAATATACATATATATATTTGAAGTATAGTTGATTCACAATATTGTGTTAGTTTCTTGTAGACAGCAACATGATTCAGATATACACACACATAGGTATACAGAGACACATATACATATATATATATATATATATTCTTTCCCATTATGGTTTATTATAAGATATTGAATATACTTCCCTGTGCAATAGGATCTTGCTCTTTACGCATTCTATATGTAATAGTTTGCATCTGCCAGTCCCAAACTCCCAATCCAATCCTTTCCCATACCCTCTTCCCCTTGGAAACTGCAAATCTCCCTGTCTCTGTGAGTCTGTTCTGATTCACAGATAAATTTATTTGTGTCATATTTTAGATTCCACATATAAATGACATCATATGGCATTGTCTTTCTTTTTATGACTTTGATGAATATGATAATCTCTAGGCCCATCCATAAAGCTGCAAATAACATTATTTCATTCTTTTTATGACTAATATTCCATTGTATATGTATATATATACATACACACACACACATATACCACATTTTCTTTATCCATTCATCTGTCAATGGACATTTAGGTTGTTTCCATGTCTTGATTATTGTACATACTGCTGCTATAAATATAGGGGTGCATTTATCTTTTCAAATTATGGTTTTGTCTGGACATATGATCAGGAGTGAGGCCATAGGATAAAATGGCAGCTCTATTTTTAGTTTTTTGAGGAACCTCCATACTGTTCTTCATAGTGGCTGTACCGATTTATATTCCATTAGCAGTGTACGAGAGTCCCCTTTTCTCTACACCCTCTTCAGAATTTGCTATTTGTAGACTTTTCAGTGATGGCCAGATTGACCAGTGTGAGGTAGTATTTCATAGTTTTGGTTTGCATTTCTCTAATAATTAGTCATGTTGAGCATCTTTTCATGTACCTGTTGACCATCTGTATGTCTTCTTTGGAGAAATGTGTGTGACTTTGTTTTAGATTAAATCACAGAAAAGATTTACAAGTAAAAATATAATAAATAAACACTGGTGATATGTGGCTCAATGTCAAGTTGGGGGAAGTTTCTAGCAGTATGACATGGAATCCTGTCATATATGACTTGTATCACATGTTTTGCAATTACTTTGCAATTCAAGTACTTGACTGAAGACCTATGAAAAGCTGGAGCAAAAATTTTATTTTTAAGGTGAAAAGCAAGCTTGATTAAGTTTAACATAGGAAAAATGAAAATTCCTGTCTTTATATCAATAAAATGAGTTTCTTAAAATGAAGTCAAACTTAAAGAAACAGAGTAGAATGGTGGTTGTCAGGGACAGGGGAATGGGGAGATGTGGAACAAAGGGTACACATTTTCATGAATAAGTTCTGAGGATCTAATGTATAGCACATTGACTATAGTAAATAGTACAGTACTATATTTTTGAAATTCACTAGAAGACAAGAATTTAAGTTTTACACCAAACTAAAAAGGTAATTATATGAGGTAATGAATATGTTAATTAACTGGATTGTGATACTCATTTCACAATGTATACACATATCAAATCATCACATTGAATACCTTAAATAAATACAAGTTTGTTTGTCAGTATACCTCAATAAAGCTGTGGAAAATTCAGGTGGGTGATTTCCTTGGCTAGCAGTTCCAGTAAAATGTTGAGTGGGAAGAGCAAGAGTGGACATCCTTATGTATATATATGGCTGAGTATGTGTATATATATATATATATTACTGAGCTGATTTGCTGTACACCTGAAACTATCACAACATTGTTAATCAACTCTAATAGTGAACATCCTTGTCTATTACCAGTCTTAGGGCAAAAGGTCAGTCTTAAGTATAATGGTAGCTTAAGGTTTTTGGTAGGTGTCCTTTATCAAGTTGAGGGAGATCCCTTCTGTTCCATTTTTTCCTAGGGTTTTAACAAGAATATTAATCTTTTTCAAATTATTTTTATGTGTTAATTGGCATGATCATGTAAATTTTCTTTTTTAATCTGCTAATATGGTAGATTACATTGATTTTTAAGATCAGCCAGTTGTGTTTCTGTGAGATAAACCTACTTGGTCATGGGGAAAAAAGATGTGGAAGGAACTTAGATGCATATTACTAAGTGAAAGAAGTCATCTGAAAAGCTACATACTGTATAATTCTAAATTTAGGACATTCTGAAAAAAGCAAAGGTCAGGGCAAGGGCTGAGAGGAGTTACCCCATGCCTGATGTCAGGGCGGTGGCTGAGAGGAGTTACCACACACCCCTCCAAGGAGTGGTGGCTGCGCAGATGCAGGAGGGCCGAGAGGAGCTACTCCACGTTCAACGTCAGGAAGGGCAGCTGTGAGGAGATACCCATCGTCCAACGTAAGGAGCAGCGGCTGTGCTTTGCTGAAGCAGCTGTGAAGAGATACCCCATCTAAGGTAAGATACGTCCAAGGTAAGAGGAACCCAAGTAAGATGGTAGGTGTTGTGAGAGGGCATCAGAGGGCAGACACACTGAAACCATAATTACAGAAAACTAGTCAATCTGATCACACAGACCACAGCTTTGTCTAACTCAATGAAACTAAGCCATGCTGAGTGGGGCCACCCAAGATGGGAGGGTCATGGTGGAGAGGTCTGACAGAATGTGGTCCACTGGAGAAGGAAATGGCAAACCACTTCAGTATTCTTGCCTTGAGAACCCCATGAACAGTATGACAAGACAAAATGATAGGATACTGAAAGGGGAACTCCCTGGGTCAGTAAGTGCCCAATATGATACTGGAGATCAGTGGAGAAATAATTCTAGAAAGAATGAAGGGATGGAGCCAGAGCAAAAACAATACCCAGCTGTGGATGTGACTGGTGATAGAAGCAAAGTCCAATGCTGTAAAGAGCAATATTGCATAGGAACCTGGAATGTCAGGTGCATGAATCAAGGCAAATTGGAAGTGGTCAAACAAGAGATGACAAGGGTGAACGTTGACATTCTAGGAATCAGCGAACTAAAATGGACTGGAATGGGTGAATTTAACTCAGATGACCAATATATCTACTACTGTGGGCAGGAATCCTGGCTTCAGCCCAGGCATGTCCTGAGCTCTCTGTCCCGCCACCCCGAAGATTGTTTATGACCTTGTAGCTCCAGATGTCTGGTGTTTATCACACTTCAAGGGCATAAGCATTATGTTCTGTCCACAATGGTGAATGTTTGGAGATTGATTCTCAGGGTCGTTATGACCTAAGTAGATGACATAAGCCATAAATGTTATCCTATATATACTGCACACCTAATAAAGTCGGTATCAGACAATGCGTAAGGAAGCGGTCTGATCCTCTCAACCCCATCTTTTCTATCTCCTTATCTTTTCTACGCGGGCGTTCTCCTTCGCATCCTCCCCACAGGTATTGCTGCCTGACTGTGCTGGCCGCGGCACTGGAGTTTCAGCTTTAGCATCATTCCTTCCAAAGAAATCCCAGGGTTGATCTCCTTCAGAATGGACTGGTTGGATCTCCTTGCAGACCAAGGGACTTTCAAGAGTCTTCTCCAACACCACAGTTCAAAAGCATGTACATGTAGACAAATGTAGTATATGTCTATAGCTATATCAAAGTCTAATCTATATCTACATCTGTGTCTATATTGATCTCTTTATCCTCTTATGAAAATGGCAAACATAGATACACCATGCATAACATAGCAGGTATTAGCTAGGAGGAAAACATGTGGATACATCCTACAATTAATAAATCCAGGGCACAATTTCAATTTGAAATTTAAAGAAAACACGAATCTTGTCAAAGTAATATTTCATTTTTGTTATTATTTTTTTGTATGTTTCAAAATAATACATGAAAGTGTTAGTCACTCAGTCGTGTCCAACTGTTAGTGACCCCATGGACTATATCCCACCAGGCTCCTCTGTGCATTGGATTCCCCAGGCAAGAATACTGGAGTGGGTTGACATTCCCTTCTGCAGAGTATTTTCCTGACCCAGAGATCGAATCTAGGTTTCTTGCATTGTAGGTGGATTCTTTACCATCTGAGCCACCAGGGAAGCCCTTATATAATACATTATACAATATTGTATATTGTATATCATATCATATTATAATGAATGAAGTAAACAATTGATGTAGAAGGTTGGAGACTAGACATCCTTCTGTGTCCTTCAAGTTATATCATGTATATCTATACCTACTTTTTTTATCAATTTTGTTTGCAAAATTTTCCACAGAACTTCAGATTCAATACCCAACCTTACACATTTTATTACTTTTTAAGAAGTCATGTACTGGTCGGCAATTCTGTGTAATAAAATATGACTGAGGGTCATTGAAAACTAAGAGGCTTAAACCACATGTATCCTTCCTCTTGTATACAGGCTTAGTGTCCACTGCTAACCCTTATGTAAAACAATATACTTCTGCTTTACAGCCATTATCACAATTTATTTTGGAATTTTCATTCATGTCTTGTTTCTTTCATGTAGGCTATAGGCTCTAAGCATAGAGTTTAGGTCTGCATGGAATCTACAGTACTTTAATTTAGTAGGCTTATACTAATATAGAATAAATGAATAAATAATCCATTTATAAGGGATACTAAACTAAGCCTTGAATTATTAGAAAATACACTTGAAAAACTGGTAAGTTATTATTTCATTTATTTCCATTGACAAATTGAAACTAAAACAAAAATGTGTTAGAAATCTTTGTCTTACAAGTACAAATAAGAGTATTATTACACGCAATCGATCCTGCAAAAGTATACTTTTTCACAAGTAGATTTACTCAGAATTTTATTTTTTTATTTCACTGTATTTTTCTTGGCTGTTTTTATTTGTTCTGCTTTGTGATTGGCAGTTACAGTGATTTTAAATAGCAGAGATTTCAAGTGCTCATATAATTTCTGATTTTTCAAGTGAAGACTCAAGAGACCATTTTTTGATTCTTCCTATGTCAAGGCTGTATATTGTCACCCTGCTTATTTAATTTATATGTAGAGTACATCATGAGAAACACTGGGCTGGAGGAAGCACAAGCTGGAATCAAGATTGCTGGGAGAAATATCCATAACCTCAGATATGCAGATGACACCACCCTTATGGCAGAAAGTGAAGAGGAGCTAAAAATCCTCTTGATGAAAGTGAAAGAGGAGAGTGAAAAAGTTGGCTTAAAGCTCAACATTCAGAAAACGAAGATCATGGCATCTGGTCCCATAACTTCATGGGAAATAGATGGGGAAACAGTGGAAACAGTGTCAGACACTATTTTTTTGTGCTTCAAAATCACTGCAGATGGTGATTGCAAGCCAGGAAATTAAAAGATGGGCTTCCCTGGTGGCTCAGAGGTTAAAGTGTCTGCCTGGAATATGGGAGACCTGGGTTTGATCCCTGGGTCAGGAAGATCCCCTGGAGAAGGAAATGGCAACCCACTCCAGTACTCTTGCCTGGAGAATCCCACGGAGGGAGGAGCCTTGTAGGCTATAGTCCATGGGGTCTCAGAGTCGGACATGACTGAGTGACTTCACTTTCACTTACTTCTTGGAGGTAAAGTTATGACCAACCTAGATAGCTTATTGAAAAGCAGAGATATTACCCTGCCAGCAAAGGACCGTTTAGTCAAGGCTATGGTTTTTCCAGTGGTCATGTATGGATGTGAAATTTGGACTATGAAGAAAGTTGAGTGCTGAAGAATTGATGCTTTTGAACTGTGGTTTTGGAGAAGACTCTTGAGAGCTCCTTGACTGCTAGGAGACCCAACCAGTCCATCCTAAACGAGATCAGTCCTGGGTGTTCATTGGAAGGACTGATGCTGAAGCTGAAGCTCCAATACTTTGGCCACCTCAAGTGAGAAGAGTTGACTCCTTGGAAAAGACTCTGATGCTGGGAGAGATTGGGGGCAGGAGGAGAAGGGGAGGACAGAGGATGAGATGGCTGGATCATATCACTGTCTCGATGGACATGAGTTTGAGTGAACTCTGGGAGTTGGTTGTGAATAGGGAGGCCTGGTGTGCTGTGATTCATGGGGTTGCAAAGAGTCAGACATGACTGAGTGACTGAACTGAACTGAACTGATGAAGATCATAATAAGATTAGTGGTTATCAGACATTAAGGTAGTTGGTGGGATGAACAGGTAGACAACAGAGGATCTTCAGTTCAGTGAAACTATTTTGTGCAATTATATCAATGTACAATATCATTGTACAATAATACAATGGCAGATACATATTATTATACATGTGTCAAAACTCATAAAATATACATCAAGAATGAGCTGTCATGTAGACTATAGACTCTGGGTAGCAATGATGCTTTAAGGTAGATTCATCATTGCAACAAATGCACCACTCTGGTCAATAATGGAGGAGGCTGTGTGTATGTTGAGAGAGAAGGTATGTGGGAACTCTGTGTACTTATTGCTCAACTTCATGGTGAACCTAAAATCTCTATAATAATCAAATTTATTAATTTAAAAATGAAAAAGTACAGGATGAAGAAGATATTGATAGCAGTTTGTATAAAATATCCTGAGGTTTTCCCACTGACCACAATTCAATATGAACAAAAAATGGTGATGTTATTAACAGTAAAAACAAATATCCCATTGTAGTTTGATTAAATAAAAAATGAGGAAATAATAGACATATTTTAACAATAAGTTTTTATCCAATTACATTTAGTACTTAGTACTAAACTGTATTTTTAAAAGAAACTTTTTTTAAATAAATGATATTGTTTATTGTTTAATCGTGGGAGATTATTCAGCCTTGTCACTTGAGAAATATTTGAGTGAATTGAAAATATATGTCTTGGAAAACTGATAACAAAAAATAGATAATATTTGAATTCTAAGATTCAAAACTATCATAGAAACTATTCACTGTAGCTTCAAATGTCAGAATTTGCTTCAATTCATAGACATTAGAATAGTTTTTTAAACCTGTCTCTGGAGGGTCTTTCTGAAAGACTTTTTTTTACAAAGTATTGAGAAATCAGTCATGGAAAACCCACAAATAGATCTCAAATAATTCTGCACCAGAATGGTTGCAGTGAGCATTTCTTTTTGAGTAAGTTAGACTAGGTGAGCTCCAAGGTAGTGGTTCTTAAACTTCACTATATTCATGGCATCTTTAGTACGTCAGGACAACGGCATTTGTGTCATACAGTGTGATGAACTGGTACAACAGCTTGAATGTGAAGTCGCTCAGTCATGTCTGACTCTTTGAGACCCCATAGACTGTAGCCTACCAGGCTCCTCTGTCCATGGGATTTTCCAGGCAATAGTCCTGGAGTGGATTGCCATTTCCTTCTCCAGGGGATCTTCCCGACCCAGGGATTGAACCCGGGTCTCCCTCATTGTAGACAGACGCTTAACCATCTGAGTCACCAGGGAAGTCCCCAAGACAGCTTATGGCTGGAGACAACTTGCTGGAACTCAGTTCACTATATCCCTGTTGGTGGAGAAACACTGTCTCCACCTTTCTCTAACTGAACGGTGGGCACCATGATGCTGTGGCACATGAATTGAAAGAATATTGCTCAAAAATTGTATCCAAGTGTAAGAATGAATGATTCTTCACAAGAAGATGGAAGTATTTGAGAAAGCATTTTGTTTCCTCAGCAAGAAATGGCTTCCGTATCAGAGACTACGTAATAGAAAATAGAACAAATACAGATTAAGCACTTCTTCATGCTTCCAGTTCTTATATCAGTGAGACTTTCCTGTGATCCTTACATTTGGCATTGAGCAAACTATTCTGTATTCTGGTCATTCTGGGAACTTGCCTTAAAAATCAGGGTACTTCATAAAATGTCAGTTGGTTTTTAAAATCTGTGTAAAGAAGTAAAAAGAAGCAAAGCAGAATATTTGGTCTACAGCAAAGATTTCAGGGCTTTTGCAAATGAAAACATTTTGAACACAATGCCAGAATAAAAAAAATGATAATATTCTTTCCTGAGGGAATAAGCTGAGGATCAAGATCTTGGTCTCTGTCCATTTCAGTCTGTCTTTCGTTTCTGTCTCTATTTCCATTATGAATTTTTAGCTGTTTAGGTCTAAGTTTTATTTCAGCTAGAAGGGTTATGAGTGCTAATGGAGAATCTTTCATTATCACATTATCACAATGTTGCATTGTGATAACTGGTTTGTGGGTACACATCAAGGGAAATTACATTACACATTCGACTGTGAGCTCAATATTAATCCACTAAGAAAGTCTTCCTTGTTAAAGGACTTCTTATCTTTTCCAAAAACATAATTTCTTGGATTTCAACTATTTCATGACATCTTTTACAGTGAGCGAAGGAGATGTAGAATCCTGTCAGAAAGAAAAAACTCCTATTCCATACCCAATGCCCAATGTAAATCTTGTTACATTAAAATTCATTTACTCATTCATTCAGTCATCAGTCATTTATTTAGAACTTATTTTGTGCCCATTTGTGTAAGTTGTTGGGAAGGAGAGGTGAACAAGAAATAATCCTTGTCCTGAAAGAATCTATCTATGCTCTAATTGAGGAGATAGATATGCTATACATTCTGATGTTTTCCATATAATGTAAGAATTATTCTGAGTCTGTGTCTTTGAGATTGTGCACATGATGATAAGAGGCCATATGGGGGGAGGATGATTCTGAGGAACACTGTCACAAATCACATTGAGCCTGAGCTATGTGCTAAATTTGATTCAATAACTCATTGAACTATTCTTTTATATCACACTTTCTGATTATTCCCAAATATCAAGGCAAGTCTGATCTCAGCCCTCATTATTTTATGTGTGTTTCTGTTTAAAGATATTTTATTTTATACATATTGTTGATTCATTAAGATTGAATTCATGGTCAATAGTACAGTAACTCATGTCTCATGAAACTCATCTAACACCTGTATTTTCTTTGTAAGGAAAACCAAAGCATTCTAGTGCTTATGAAAACTTTATAGAACTATAAATATATTTGAGGGCCATTTTAAGTCAGTGAAACCAACAGAAAGCATAAAAATAAGAATAATATGACACTAAACAGGCCCTGAAAAAGAAACTTGTTTACAATATGAAAGCTGAAAGAAGAAGGCAGAGTATCACCTTGTTCAGTTTCAGCTGGGAAATTTAAATTTTTCTTCTCTATATGTGTCTCTGGACGACCACAAAAGCACTGAGAGTGTTGTTTTGAAGTTACAAATAAGTTTTATCCAGTGGTTAATTTCTCAAATATAAACTCCATGAGTGATGAAGACTGACTCTGTTTGAAACTATTATTGTGTTCATGAAAGTTTAGAATTATTACATCTTTCTAGTGAATTTTACTTTTTAGAAATAAGGGGTGACTCTATTTCTTATAATTTTGTCCTAAAGTTTGTTATATTTGATATTGTTGATGCTATATCAGCTGCCTTTAATTCAGTCAGTTCAGTTCAGTCACTCAGCTCTGTCCGACTCTTTGTGACACCATGGACTGCAGCATGCCAGGTTCCCTGTCCATGACTAACTCCTAGAGCTTACTCAAACTCATATCCATTAAGTCAGTGATGCCATCCAACCTTCTCATCCTCTGTTGCCCCCTTCTCCTCCTGCCTTCAATCTTTCCCAGCATCAGGGTCTTTTCCAATGAGTCACTTTTTTGCATCAGCTGGGTAAAGTATTGGGGCTTCAGCTTCATCATCAGTCCTTCCAACGAATATTCAGGGCTGATTTCCTTTAGGATTGACTAGTTGGGTCTTCTTGCAGTCCAAGGGACTCTCAAGAGTCTTCTCCGACACCACGGTTCAAAAGCATCAATTCTTCAGCACTCTTGGGCTTCTCCTGTGGCTCAGACGGTAAAGCGGCTGCCTACAGTGCGGGAGACCCAGGTTCGATCTCTGGGTCGGGAAGTTCCCCTGGAGAAGGAAATGGCAACCCACTCCAGTATTCTTGCCTGCAAAATCCCATGGATAGAGGAGCCCTACAGGCTACAGTCCATGGGGTCGCAAAGAGTCAGACACGACTGAGCCACTTCACTTCAGCTTTCTTTATAGTCCAGCTCTCACATCCATACATGACTATTGGAAAAACCATAGCTTTGACTAGACGGACCTTTTTTGGCAAAGTAATGTCTCTGTTTTTTAGTATACTGTCTAGGCTGGTCATAGCTTTTCTTCCAAGGAGGAAGTGTCCTTTAATTTCATGGCTTCAGTCATCATCTGCAGTGATTTTGGAGCTCAAGAAAATAATATCTCTCACTGTTTCCATTGTTTCCCCATCTATTTGCCATGAAGTGATGGGATCAGATGCCACAATCTTAGTTTTTTGAATGTTGAGTTTTAAGCCTGCTTTTTCACTCTCCTCTTTCACTTTAATTGACCTATACTAATCTTTTTTACATCCAACTTTTCTACATCCTTGGATTTTAAATTTGTTTTTTATAAATAGCTTTTGGTTGAATTTTCTAAAATACCAATCTGAAAAAAAAGTCTCAGTCCTTTAACTGGAAATTTTATTCCCTTTAAATTGCTGTAGTTATTAAATATTTGGATTCAT
>SJYT01054943.1:0-23195 GCA_006410635.1 Cephalophus harveyi | reverse complement strand
TCAAGTTATTTAGTGTTTTTAAGATCAATCAGATTTTGTTTTATCTTGGATCAGTTTAGAGACCCATCCATTTCTTTTCTTGAAATTGTTCCCAGGCTACATGTTTGTTTTATTTAGGGAAGATAAAATGGGACCAACCACCAACATTTGAACACTATCCTTATTAGAATTCTTAGATCAAAAAAATTTTACTTTATTATTTTTGGAGAGGGGTCTAATAATGATTTTTCTCTTTGGGGTAAATGTTGAGCTGTTTTCTATGCTCCATGACTGGGAAAGTGGGTAGTGAGTTGAGGATTACAGTTATTCCATGTGCAGACTTTGTAGGAATTCATGTTTTCACCTATTCTTTCATTCACATATAGACTGAGCTCAGAGATTTTTCTGAATTCCGATGGGTAGAATGGCTCCCTCTTCCATTTGCAGTTGCTTCATTCCACATGCTGAATTACAATTTCTCCAACATGTTTTGGATGTCAATATATTTCTACCGTTGACTTCTCTTCATTTTTTTTTTTTCATTACTAGAACATGTTGATTCTTTTTTCTTTTGGTAATTCTATGTTTTAACAAAGCTAAATACATTTTCTTTGTCTGAAATTTTGAAGGCTCAATGTTTACTGAAAATAAACTCTATTGGTTTTATCTCAGTCGTGTCTGACTCTTTGCAACCCCATGGACTATAGCCCACCAGGTAACGTACATTTAAGTAAACATGGAATACAGAGAAAATTTAAAAATATATATACAAAATTGTAATCTAGAGATAATCATGGTTAATATTGTGCATTGCTCTTTTATCTCTACAATGTACATTTCAAGAATTCTGGGGTAAGCCAGAGCTCAGATTCAAAGGGTAGATTGACATGTAGATTGACAATTTTAAAAATCCACCTTTATCAGTAACTAGATGAGTGGTCTTAGGCAAGTTTCTAAATTTTTCTAGTCTTTGTTTCTTTTCTGTACAATGGAAATAATAATATCTCATTGAATTATTGGGAGCAAAATACTTGGAAGATTGCCAAGCACAAAATAAACACTAGATAAATTTTATTTATTTTTTTATCCCTTCTACCTATGAGATTTTAAATAGGAGCTACTATCTTTATATGGATCATAGTCAAGTGGTTGCTGACATGGAAGGATAAACTGACTAGAAGAGATGAAGAAGAACCATTCTGGGTGTGTAAAACCCTGACACCAACTGTTTTTACATGTGTTACATTCTTTGTGCTTCTGTGGCTCATTCTCTTCTTCCTGGGTCTGTGTTAGGTGAGCTGAATTCTTTTTGCTGTGCTAATCTAATTTACAGGTTTCTTCCAAAGAGTCAAACCAGAGTCTTGACAAATACATTCATTACCTGCATATTAATGTAACAGAGCCACACAATTTGCTTTTGTTTTTGGATTGCCTGCTTTATTGTAATATTCACTTTATTGTGGTGGTCTGGAACCTGAAAACTAACCCACAATATCTCTATGTTATGTCTGAATAAAGATGAAATATTTGTTACCTATTATCCTTAGAATATATATATATATATATATAGAGAGAGAGAGAGCTTTTTTGGTTACTTAGAAATTGAGATCATATGGGGTGGGAGGTGGGAAGGGGATTCAGGATTGGGAGCTCGTATACACCCGTGGTGGATTCCTGTCAATGTATGGCAAAACCAATACGGTAAAGTAAAATAAAGTAAAAATAAAATTAAAAAAAAAAAAGTGAGATTATTCCAAAAGAATACTTTAGGGATATCTAATACTAGTTGAGACTACTGGAAAAGAAACCTAGGGGAATCAAAAGAACAAAGCCAGATCTTCATTATAATAAGATAGCTAGGGAGGATGAATTCTTTCAAAAGTAAATTATTAACAACTTATCACTATCTTTTGAATGGAGGATGGAAGTGTGAAATTTTATCAGCTAAAAGTTGAGTTACAGTCATATGATGTAAATATAAAAGAAATTTTCTCATATACTGATGCTCTCTCTTATCAGGAGCAGACAATTGAACACTTAAGGGAATAGACAGAGAGGAACAAAAGAAGATGAAATTGATAACTACAAGAAAGATCTTAAAGACTTAAAAGAAAAAGTTAGACTATTGCAAGGCAGCCTATCAGAGAAAGAAGTTAAGATGACCAAAATTGAATTATTTGGTCTGCCTAGTCAGTACACTCTGTGTATTTGTTGTTGATATTTACATAATCCTTAAAGAAGTATTTGATGAAATTGTCTTAATATTTTTATAGCACACCTCTTGGGAAGATCTCAAGGAATATTTCAGGAAGCTGTGCAGAGAAATAGTATACTGGACTATTTAATTCCTAAGTCTTAGCTCTTTCATTGTGTTATGAGTTGGTTTCTTACTTGATAATGACATTTTTATAGATCCTAAAATAACTGAATCCCAGTTACATTTGGACGTATATTGTGTTAACAGTTAAAAAAAATAGTGATAGAAAAAAGAATAAGCAAAAAGAGGACAGTTGTTCTCAACAATTCTTAATGTGCACCTCAACACTGACAGAGAAATCTTAAATGATCCTTGACCAATAGAACCACACATTAAGCACTTTGTGTATGTGAGCTAAGTTGCTTCAGTCGTGTCTAATTCTTTGTGACCCCTTGGACTGTAGCCCGCCAGGCTCCTCTATCCATGGGATTCTCCAGGCAAGAATACTGGAGTGGACTGCCATGCCCTCCTCCAGTTAAGCACTTTACACATATGTGTATAAACTTTTAATAATTTTCACAAGCCTACATAATAGGTATTATTACTCTCCTCATTTAATATATGAGGGTTCTGTGACACAGAGAGGTTAAACTTTATTCAAAACCAGGCAGTCTGTCTCTAGAAACTATGTCCTTAAAGGTTATGCTAGGTTGACAAGCCCTGGTCCCTTGGACTGTACTCCAATTTGCAGTGTGCAAAAATAAGATAGATTGCTTTGATAGAATATATACACTGAAGAAGCTTTTGAACTGTGGTATTGGAGAAGACTCTTGAGAGTTCCTTGGACTGTAAGGAGATCCAACCAGTCAATCCTAAAGGAAATCAGCCCTGAATAATATTCACTGGAAGGACAGATGCTGAAGCTAAAGCTTCAATATTTTACCCACCTGATGCAAAAACTGACTCACTGGAAAAGACCCTGATGTTGGGAAAGATTGAGGGCAGGAGGAGAAGGGGACAACAGAGGATGAAATGGTTAGATAGAATCACTAACTCAATAAACATGAATTTGAGCAAACTCCAGGAGATAGTGAAGAACAGGGAAGCCTGGAATGCTCCAGTCCATAGGGTCACAAAGAGTCAGACAGCATCTAGGGACCAAACAATGACAAGAAATATACTGAAAAAATCTTCCTGTCACACACACACATGCTGAATATAGATAAATAACTAAACTTAGTCTAATCTAGTAAAATCACTTATATTTTAATTAGTGTCTTTGAAATCTCAATGTGTTTTGGCTTGCTTAGAAGCTTAGTGTTTTAGATTTTTTCCCTTGCCCAGCTCCTCATCCAGGTGGCATCAGATTATAAATGGGAGTTTTTCCCATGTGAGATTTTGTTTCAGAAGTGTATCTAGAAAGGAAGAAACTCTGCGAGGGATCTCTTTTTCTGCCTGTGTGGGTGAAAGTAGCATAATAGTAGGTAGTAGCAACTCTCCTCTCAGACCAGTTTTGTGATGTAATTTCAAATCTGATCAGTGATTTATCTGATCTATTTTTAACTTTCTTCTACTTGCATGAGGAAATAGGTTTCATATGCTAAGAACATGATTTACAAAAGAAAAGATAAAATTTTGTAAAATACTGTGTCATCTTGAAAGTGAAGGTGCTAGTCACTCAGTTGTTTCTGACTCTTTGAGACCCATAGACTGTAGGCCACCAGGCTCCTCTGTTCATGGAATTCTCCAGGTAAGACTACTGGAATGGGTTGCCATTCCCTTCTCCAGGGTATCTTCCCAATCCAGGTATCAAACCTGGATCTCCTGCATTGCAGGCAGAATTCTTTACTGTCTGAGCCGCCAGTGAAGCCCTACAGTCTTGTCTGGTTCTTTGCGATCCTATGAACCATAACCCGCTAGACTCCTCTGTCCATGGAATTCTCCAGGTGAGAGTAATGGAGTCAGTTGCCATGCCCTTCTCCAGGGGATCTTTGTGACCCAGAGATAGAACCTGTGTCTCTAACATCTCCAGCATTGGCAGGCAGGTTCTTTACCACTAGCACCACCAAAGAATGGGATCTTAGTTTCATTTATCTTCTCTATCATCTTTTCAGTCTCCATTTTATTGCTTTGATATAATTATTCCGGTTTTCTTTCAGGATACTTTTACCTGGAAGTAATTTTCTCCTTTAAGTTTTCCAATTAGCTGTCAGTTTGTTTTAATAATTTTCTCATAAAACATATAGCTTTATTTTATTTCATTTTTTTACAAGTTTAGGCTTTTTTTTTTTTAATTTTTACTTTATTTTACTTTACAATACCATATTGGTTTTGCAATACATTGACATGAATCCACCACGGGTGTACATGAGCTCCCAATCCTGAATCCCCCTCCCACATCCCACCACATATCCTCTCTCTGGGTCATCCCCGTGTACCAGCCCCAAGCATCCTGTGTCCTGTATCGAACATAGGCTGGTGCTTCGTTCTTACATGATAGTATACATGTTCCAATGCCATTCTCCCAAATCATCCCACCCTCTCCCTCTTAACTGGTGTGCTTAATAGCGAAGGAGAATAGGTGTGTATGTGTTCTCTACTACTTTTGCCTTTGATTTGGTGAGATCTTTTGAAATGTAGTTTTAGGTATTTTTAAGCTCAGAAAGGTTATTTTGTTGTACATTTGATTCTTCATTCTGTTTATATTTCTCTCACTTTTTCCTTGAGAACCTCTATATTTGTTAGACAAGCTCTCTTTATCAGTTTCTATGTGCATCCTATTCTTATTCATTTTAATATCTTCACTTTTACATTGTGAGAGGGTTCCCCAAAATTTTCTTCCACAGGACTCACTTGACAATTTGTGGTGACTCTTCCACTTTCTTAGCCATATCAATGAGTTTAATTATATACTGTGGTTGAGAATTTTTGAGGCATTTTTCTAAGTGCTGCCAGATCCTTTTGTATCTCTGCTATCATAGCAAGTCATTCCCTTTTGTTATATATGGACTATGCACGTTTAAGCATCTTTCAAAATCAGTTCTTTTGAAGAAATCAATTTTCAGAGCTATGCTTTTCTTCTAAGTCTTCAAAGCAATGGCTCCTTTTCTTTAATTGCATTTATCTTTTAAGAAATCACCTACCCCTTTGTCCACCCCATCTTCTCATCCTTGAACAGAGATTTTTCATTTTTCAACAGGTGGACAGGTGAAGGATGAGGTGTACTGACCTCTTGCAGTGTCGCTTACATGCAGGCATCTAGCCCTGAATGGCACTTTTGTGTTCTAAGCCCTTAGACCCTTAGACTCTGTTGGGCACTGAGTCTTTTCTGGAGGGCTCACCCACTGAGTCTTTTCTGGAGGGCTCACTTTCACTTGGGTAGTTGGTATCTTTGTGTTGGTGAGTCATATTCCATTGGCATTCCTTCACTGTAAGTGAGGGATGTAAAAGTCTCCCCTCAAGCTCAGTGCAGCCCAGTCCATCGTCTCTCTGTCCCTCCATCTGGACTTGCACTTTTCCCCTACATACCCAAAGCCACTGCTCCAACTGTGCTATGTTTGCCTTTCTGTAAAACTTACACTCTATCCTCCTGGACTAGGCCCCAGTGGCGTCCCCCATGGTGTTCAAAAGAGGAGAACGTTTCCTGATGGAGAGTTTGGAGGAGAGGCCAGTCCCCTCATCACAGGTGATGGCAGTCGGGCTGGGTCAGAATAAGGAGAGCAACGTTCTGAGGCTCTTCTTCAGGGAAGAGTTTCCAGGATGAATTTCAGGTATCACTACTGCCAGAAGAAATGACTTGGTTCTGAGGATAAGGAAACAGTATATTTTGACATGGATTTTGGCAGAGGACAGATTGGGGCCCGGAAGCTTGCACAAGGATTCTGCATCACTGCCCTGGGGCCTCCTGCCTCCCTCCTAGACTGTAACAGGCTTCAGAGGTCTGAGCATGCGCAGTTTAACAGGGTGGGCGTGGGGCCCTTGCACAGGCTGTGGACAAGAGGCAGGTCCCCGACACTTGGCTGGGCCCCTGGCCAAGGGTGCTGCAGTACTGTGACTGTGACTAGGGCGTGGGGGAAGAATCGTGGAGGACTGGTGGTGGGGGCTAGAGTCCTTTCGGATTAGCACCTGGGGCTTCCAGGTGTTTCTCATCCCAGGACTCATCCCACCCGCCCCCAGAGAACTGCCGAGATCTTGCGAGAATGGGCTTCGTCTGGAAAGAAGGGTCACGGCCAGCAAAGACTACTGCAAGTCTCCATAGTTCTCTGGGCTGCCCCCAGGCTCAGTGTGTCCCAGGTCATGCTCTTCTCTCCCGCTCCACGTGAACCTGCACTTTCCGCGTGTATCTGAAGCCACAGAGTGTATTTTGCAAGGGCTCCAACTCTGCCCTATTTGTCTCCCTGGGAAACCCTGACCACCACCCACCAGACTAAGCCCTGGCCGGTGGCATCCCCCTTAAAAAATGGTAAGTTGTGAGTGCTTCTGTCTCTGATATTTTCCTTACATTGTTCATTACGCAGCAGACACAACTCTACAGCTCTCCTTACTGTCACATTGTATACTGAGAGCTTTAGCTTTGTGTGGCTTTGTAAACAAAGGATCCGATGGGATTATAGCTTAGAGAAGGACACAGTTCTGAGTTGCTGTTAAGTCACTTCAGTCGTGTCCGACTCTGTGTGACCCCATAGACGGCAGTCCACCAGGCTCCGCTGTCCCTGGGATTCTCCAGGCAAGAACACTGGAGTGGGTTGCCATTTCCTTCTCCAGTTCTGAGTTGAATGGCACGTAATTCTAATGCAATTGAGCCAGGTCCCCTTTTTTCTTTAAGTGTAGTCTCTGCATCCCAGAATTAGCACTTTGTGGCTGGAGTCAGTCAAAATATTTTCTCCAACTGTTTTCAGGCTTTCTATATCCAGTGAAGTTTGTGGAATATATTCAAGGCCTTTGATTCCTAACCAATCTACACCGAATGTTAGCATTAGGAAAAATGTGGTTTGAGCAGAATATGACATGTCTAAAGCATTGATTTATGAGGCCATTACAAGCTTTTATCTACCTTTGTGGATTGCAGGGGCAGTGTATTATTTCGAATCTGATAGATACCCTGTTAAACTGGGAAATCTGGCATCTCATCTCTATTACCAGTCTGAGCTTCTGTTACCAGTATTTAGGTAATTTCCTTCCTAAAGGACACTAGACACAACATGTGAGAGAATGTTTGAACAGCTGGATGTATGTAGTTGAGAAAGCTATCGCTAACTTATCTATTATCTGTCCAACAATCTGTCATATAGTATCAGAAGTTTCTGTGGCCTTTTAGTTGAGGATAGTGAGTGCAAAGGACAGGGAAACCAGCTATCACTTTATGTTAGAAGAAAGAATAGGCGTTTAATGTTACTGTAAGTGTAGAGAATGTTGGGAGCTAAGTTTGCTAAGGCAGAATGAAATCAGACTTGGTAAGCTAGTGTTTGAACTTAACCCATTGTTTGTGTAGAAACAGTGAGGGGTCATTAAGCCTCAGAATGACTTGGTTCAGATTTGTGTTTTAGGGATTCAGTAACTGAGGCAGCCGTAGAGGGAGCATAGAAGAGATACCAGCTTGGGAACATTTTGATACCTTAGGTGAGAGTTTCTAAGAGATCACATTAAGACAGTCTTGTCATGAAGGATGGAGGACAGGGAAGGTGAAAGATCTGATAGGTCAGAATGTGGATCTGCTATGGTAAGGGACTGAGAAAGAGAAAGGACAGGAGAGCATACTGAGGTTATTGGCTACATGTTAATCTCTTATGGCATTAAGGCATGTGGAAAAGAGCAGCAAGTATTTTGGGATTTGCCTTGTGATGTTTAAGGTTTCTGAGGGACAACTGAAGAGAAGGGAAATATTTATTAACCGCCTGCTGTGTGATCACTCACCTAGAGCCAGACATCCTGGAACGTGATGTCAAGTGGGCCTTAGAAAGCATCACTATGAACAAAGCTAGTGGAGATGACGGAATTCCAGTTGAGCTATTTCAAATCCTGAAAGATGATGGTGTGAAAGTGCTGCACTCAATATGCCCGCAAATTTGGAAAACTCAGCAGTGGCCACAGGACTGGAAAAGGTCAGTTTTCATTCCAATCCCAAAGAAAGGCAATGCCAAAGAATGCTCAAACTACCGCACAATTGCACTCATCTCAGATGCTAGTAAAGTAATGCTCAAAATTCTCCAAGCCAGGCTTCAGCAATACGTGAACTGTGAACTTTCAGATGTTCAAACTGGTTTTAGAAAAGGCAGAGGAACCAGAGATCAAATTGACAACATCCTCTGGATCATCGAAGAAGCAAGGAGTTCCAGAAAAACATCTATTTCTGCTTTATTGACTATGCCAAAACCTATATGCAAGTCAGGAAGCAACAGTTAGAACTGGACATGGAACAACAGACTGGTTCCAAATAGGAAAAGGAGTACGTCAAGGCTGTATACTGTCACCCTGCTTATTTAACTTATATGCAGAGTACATCATGAGAAACACTAGGCTGGAGGAAGCACAAGCTGGAATCAAGATTACCAGGAGAAATATCAATAACCTCAGATATGCAGATGATACCACCCCTATGGCAGAAAGTGAAGAACTAAGAGACTCTTGATGAAAGTGAAAAAGTTGGCTTAAAGCTCAACATTCAGAAAATGAAAATCATGGCATCTGGTCCCATCACTTCATGGCAAACAGATGGGGAAACAGTGGAAACAGTGTCAGATTTTATTTTGGGGGGGGCTCCAAAATCACTGCAGATGGTGACTGCAGCCATGAAATTAAAAGCATTTGGTCCTTGTAAGGAAAGTTATGACCAACCTAGACAGCATATTAAAAAGCAGAGACATTACTTTGCTAACAAAGGTCCGTCTAGTTAAAGCTGTGTTTTTTCCAGTAATCATGTATGGATGTGAGAGTTGGACTATAAAGAAAGCTGAGTGTTGAAAAATTGATGCTTTAGAACTGTGGTGTTGGAGAAGACTCTTGAGAGTCTCTTGGATAGCAAGGAGATCCATCCAGTCCATCCTAAAGGAAATCAATCCTGAATGTTCATTGGAAGGACTGATGTTGAAGCTGAAACTCCAGTATTTTGGCCACCTGATGCGAAGAGCTGACTATTTGAAAAGACCCTGATGCTGGAAAAGATTGAAGGCAGAAGGAGAGGGGGTGACAGAGGATGAGATGGTTGGATGGCATCACCAACTCAATGGACGTGAGTTTGAATAAACCCCGGGACTTAGTGATGGATAGGGAGGCCTGGAGTGCTGCAGTCCATGGCATCGCAGAGTCAGACACGACTGAGCAACTGAACTGAACTGAACAGTCCTGAGTTCTGTAACAATTTCATTGTTGTGGTTGCATTTGCCCTTTATTCCCTAAGAAAAGCCCACCTGGGGGAGGACAAAACATCATGGAGCTTTTATTATAATGTTGGTATAATGAGTTTGGGTTTACTAGAAGTTATATGTTTGCCTGACTCTCTGGGCATATGTTGCCCAGGAAAGTTTTCTCTTGTTACTATGTTCCCTCTTAATCAGGATGAATTGTCCACTACCTGACCATAGATAGCTTCACCAGTTCTGGGTGGGGTCAGGGGAGGGTCCCCAGATGGTTGGGGCATACCTTGGCTACTCCCCTCTTGTCTTTTTGTCACAGTTACCTCCTTGTGATTAATGCCTAACTACCTAAGATAACCATCGTCACCAGCTCACTCAGTAACTAATCCTTTTGTTAGCTTTTAATGAAGCCATCTGGTCTTCTATTATGATTCTTTAAGTTCTTACTCAGTTTAGCAATATATCTGAAATTTATCTGAGACCTGTTATTGTCAAAAGATCTTTTCTATAAATTTTGAAGATGAAGCCCTTTGGCAGACAGCATCAGAGTAAAACAATAACTCTCTGTAAAAGACAAAAGACTTAAAAACACAGGGATAAGAACTCAGCTGGTAAAGAATCCACCTGCAGGCAGTGCTGGAGACCTGGGTTTGATCCCTGGGTTGGGAAGATACCCTGGAGAAGGGAAGGGCTACCCATTCCAGTATTCTGACCTGGAGAATTCCATGGACTGTATAGTTCATGGAGTCGCAAAGAGTCGGACACAATTCAGTGACTTTCACTAAGCACCTGCTTATAATGTAATCAAAAAGAGACTTGTTTAGTATTATGACTGATGATAAACCTTAATCTCTGACAAAAAGCCATGAAGCAAATAATTGTGCATTTCTTGATTGGAAAACTTGGTCTTCCTCTCCTCTCTAGGCAAGGGTAGAGAAACTAAGACCTGCTCAGCAATTAATGTTCCAATATTTTATTTTATTTGAAACCACCCCTGAATTCTCTTCTTTCAACTTTAGTTTCAAGTTACCAAAATCTGGAGAGACTATTTAGATAGACATTCCCCAAACAATTATTTCTGTGGAGTTTACCTAAAAGCTCTTTTTTCTCCTTTATTCTTAGAGGACAGAGAACATTAACGTTCCATCTCAAAGGCACAAGAGAAATACCAATTCCTTCTAGAAAGCTAGCTTAATCAACCACAAAAGTCTCATTTGGATATAATAGCAGAGACATTAGAGGTCATTGTTCTCTAAATCTCTTGGCTGCCCCTGTTAATCAAGGACAGCCACACCAGAACTCCTCATACTAGTAGATGGCCAACCTGGGATTCCCCCCCTACCAACTTTTGGGATCATCCCTGGAACTTTTGGGCTCTATGTTTAGTGGAAAGTCACCCTGGGATTACAGCTGAAATGTTCATGCCCCGCATGCTAGTGCCCTGGAAACTGTCCATCGCCCCTCTGTTATTTCCCTGCATCTCAGTGCTCATGGATGTTTCCTACATCTCCTGATTGCTCAGCCATGTGTTGGGCTGTACCCTGCAGGCCTACAAGACCTGTGCTTGCCTAGCTTCCAAACCAAAGAAAGAACCTGAGTCAGCAACAGAGACATCAGTTGTTTAATGGATCGGGGGACTTACACATCAGAAGTAAGGTCCTGGAGTGGCATCCCATCATGTGTCAAGGTAGTCAGGACACGGTGGAGGTCTTTGCTCAACCACATATTTTTTTAATAAAATTTTTTTTAGCAAAAAACATAAAACCTCATTCAAGTTCATCGCCCCTCCGTTATTTCCCTGCATCTCAGTGCTCATGGATGTTTCCTACATCTCCTGATTGCTCAGCCATGTGTTGGGCTGTACCCTGCAGGCCTACAAGACCTGTGCTTGCCTAGCTTCCAAACCAAAGAAAGAACCTGAGTCAGCAACAGAGATATCAGTTGTTTAATGGATCGGGGGACTTACACATCAGAAGTAAGGTCCTGGAGTGGCATCCCATCATGTTGCAAGGTAGTCAGGACACGGTGGAGGTCTTTGCTCAACCACATATTTTTTTAATAAAATTTTTTTAGCAAAAAACATAAAACCTCATTCAAGTAGCCAATGAAATCTAAACTTCTTGGAATATATAGCATTGTTAAAAATCAATAAGGAATACCCATGCACACAGCACTCAGGGTTTTGCCCTTTTGAAGTCAGACAATGAAGGCTTCTCCTCTTGGCTTAAATGTTCTCTCTAACTGCTAGCACCTATACTGCATTTGCTGTTTAAGATCGTAACTCTTATAATGAGTCCCCAAACCTATGACAGAAAACAGCAAAGAAATATCTTTTGGGTTAGCCAAAAATTTCCTTTGTTTTTTTAAGTAAAAATAAAAGACAGATTTTTCATTTTCACCGAGAACTTTGTTGAACAACATATTCACTGTTTTGTTTCACTGCTACTGCTACTTTCTGCCATTTTTCAGGCAACTTCATAATTCCATCTTCCCAAAACTTTTTATCTTTTTGAGGAAAGAACTGTTCCAGGTGTCTTTTACAGTGTTCTAGGGAATTGAAATTTTTTCCATTAAGAAAATTTTGTAGAGGCTGAAATAAATGGACATCTGAAAGTACAATGTCTGGTGAATACAGTAGATGAATCAGAACTTCCCAGCCACGCTATAACAGTTTTTGCCTGGTTATCAAAGAAACATGCAGCCTTAACCTGATGGAAGATGACGCATTTTCTGTTGATTAATTCCTGAGACTTTTCATCGAATGCTGCTTTCAGTTATTCTGAGTAGTCGTTGTTGAAATTAATAGTTTGATTTTCCAGAAGGAGCTCATAATAGAAGTCTTCCTTCCAATCCCACTATATACACAACATCACCTTCTTTGGATGAAGACCAGGCTTTGGCATGGTTTGTGGGATTTATTTTGTTTGCCCCATGATCTTCTCTGTTCCATATTATTGTACAGTACCCACTTTTCATCTCCAGTCAAAACTGGCTATAAAAATGTAACATTTTCATTATGTTGAAGTAGAAAATCACATGCAGATACATAGTTAAGAAGGTTCTTTTTTGCTTAACTTGTGTGGAACCCAGATATCAAAGTGATTAATGTAACCAAGATGGTACAAATGACTTTCAACACTGGATTTGGATATTTTGAGTATGTTGGCTCTCTCCTGCATGGTATAACATTGACTAGTCTCATTAATGCCTCAAATGTGATCTCCATCAACTTCAACTGGTCTAACATCTCCAGCATGAAACTCTGCAACCACTTTTGACATGTTCAGTCTGTCACAGCACCTTCTTAGCACATTGCACAAATCTTTTTTCAGCATTTAAGTTGAGCTTTTATTTTTCTTGAAATAATGCAGCATAATATGCCAAAATTGTTCCTTTTTTCTTCCATCTTCAATATGAAAATGGATACATAAAAATTTATCAATTTTTATAAGTTTTTAAAATTCATGCTGCTGTGGCAGCTGTCACAATACAATCTTAGTGATCAATGCACAGAAATAGAGGAAAACAATAGAATGGGAAAGACTAGAGATCTCTTCAAGAAAATTAGTGATACCAAGGGAACATTTTGTGCAAAGATGGGCACAATAAAGGACAGAAATTGTATGGACCTAACAGAAGCAGAAGATATTAAGAAGAGGTGGCAAGAATATACAGAACTATACAAAAAAGATCTTCATGCCCCAGATAACCACAATGGTGTGATCACTCACCTAGAGCCAGACATACTGAAATGCAAAGTCAAGTGGGCCATAGAAAGCATCAGTACGAACAAAACTAGTGGAGGTGATGGAATTCCAGTTGAGCTGTTTCAAATCCTAAAAGATGATGCTGTGAAGGTGTTGCACTCAAACTGAGAGCAAATTTGGAAAACTCAGCAGTGGCCACAGGACTGGAAAAGGTCAGTTTTCATTCCATTCCCAAAGAAGGGCAAGGCCAAAGCATGCTCAAGCTACCTCACAATTGCACTCATCTCATACGCTAGCAAAGTAATGCTCAAAATTCTCCAACCCAGGCTTCAACAATATGTGAACCATGAACTTCCAGATGTTCAAGCTGGATTTAGAAAAGGCAGAGGAACCAAATTCCCAACATCTGTTGGATCATGGAAAAAGCAAGAGAGTTCCAGAAAAACATCTGCTTTATTGACTATGCCAAAGCCTTTGACTGTGTGGATCACAACAAACTGTGGAAAGTTCTGAAAGAGATGGGAATACCAGAGCACTTGATCTGCCTCCTGAAGAAATCTGTATGCAGGTCAAGAAGCAGCAGTTAGAACTGGACATGGAACAGCAGACTGGTTTCAAATAGGGAAAAGAGTATGTCAAGACTGTATTTTGTCACCCTGCTTATTTAACTTATATGCAGATTACATCATGAGAAATGCAGGGCTGAATGAAGCACAAGCTGGAATCAAGATTGCCAGAAGAAATATCAATAACCTCAGATATGAGGATGACAGCACCCTTATGGCAGAAAGTGAAGAAGAACTAAAGAGCCTCTTGATGAAAGTGAAAGAGGAGAATGAAAAAGTTGGCTTAAAGCTCAACATTCAGAAAACTAAGATCATGGCTTCTGGTTCTGGCATCTTGTTCATTCATGGCAAATAAATGAGGAAACCATGGAAACACTGAGAAATTTTATTTTTTTGAGCTCCAAAATCAATGCAGATGGTGACTGGACCAACCTAGACAGCATATTAAAAAGCAGAGGCATTACTTTGCTAACAAAGGTCCATCTGGTTAAAGCTGTGTTTTTTCCAGTAGTCATGTATGGATGTGAGAGTAGGACTATAAAGAAAGCTGAGCATCGAAGAACTGATGCTTTTGAACTGTGGTGTTGGAGAAGACTCTTGAGAGATCATTGGACCTCAAGGAGATCCAACTAGTCCATCCTAAAGGAAATCAGCCCTGAATATTCATTGAAAGGACTGATGATGAAGCTGAAGTTCCAGTACTTTGGCCACCTGATACGAAGAGCTGACTCATTTGAAAAGACCCTGATGCTGGGAAAGATTGAAGGCGGGAGGAGAAGGGGATGAAAGAAGATAAGATAGTTGGATGACATCACTGACTCGATGGACACAAGTTTGAGTAAGCCCCGGGAGTTGGTGGACAGGGAAGCATGGCTAGCTGCAGTCCATGAGGTCACAAAGAGCAGGACATGACTGAGTGATTGAACTAACCAACTAACAATACCATCTAAAAACATTGCTTCAAATGAATTAAACTAAGTGGTGCTAGATCCGTCTATGGAAAAAAACAGATGAACCTTTTGGTCAACCCAATATTTACCTTTACTTGTCATCTAAGCTAAGTGGTTTGTGTAGAATGATGTGTAGGATGACTATACATTTCAATAATATCAACTATGGGGTGTGTTAGCTATGAAATATATATGTAAGGTGACACAGAATGTGTAGTTGGTTTTTTTTTTTTTTTTAGCAAAGTTATCTATATTAAGACAGGAGAGAGAAAACAAAATGATTACTAGAGGGAATAGCAGGGGCTGAAGTGAGATAAATTAGGAGTTTCGGATTAACACATACACACTATTAAAACAGATCAACAATAAGGATGCCTGAATAGCACAGGGAACTATGTTCAGTGTCTTGTAATAACCTATAATGGGAAAGAATTTGCCAAAGAATATATGCAGGTATACTTTGCTGTATATTTGAAGCTAACACAACATTGTAAATTAACTATACTTCAATTTCAATTGAAAAAATGGATTCAAAAGCCAAGAAGGTAATGTCTTTTATAGATACAATACCTCTTAAAAAACTGTTGTCAACGGACTTTTGAAATTTCCAAAATAGATGTCTAAACTTTTTTTTTTTTAAACTTTGTTTTTGTTTTTGCAGAGGTATTTTTATTTTGCCTCATCTGATACCTAGACAAATTCATTCATATGTATAACCCAGAAGAGGGTGAGGTGGGCACCCTCTACTTAAACCTTATGCATGGTTCAGAAGAAATGAGCAGCTCCCTCCTTTCTGGTTCTCTGAAAGACTGAAAGTAATTTGTTCTGTATAGGAGCCAACTTCATAGACAGGGCAGTAAACTGGATTTTTCACAGCAAGGATAACTGGTCAGAGCTTTATATCTACTTATTTAATTTCCTTTTTAAGATATTAGATTCACTTTAATAAAGGAGATGAAATAGAAAAGTATATAAAAGGAAATGAAACACCATCTCCTTTTGTACATGTTGTATAAATTTTCAGTATCTTCTTGTTCCCATAGGGAATTGAGTCCCCAGATGCTATAAGAGAATATAGATTGGGTTTGTAAACTGAAAGATCTATGGAAATAAGTTTGACTGTAGTTTGTGAGTTTAAGTTAGTTGTGAACTTTCAAAGCTAGAATCAATTCCATTTTTATTTTTTACACAACATAAACACATGTTTGAAGTTTTATTTGCACACCATACTTTAGATAGGTTTGATAGAAGTGGTCAAATTCCTATATAAAAATTAGGGTTTGTAATTAAAATAGAAAAAAATTAAAACAACAAAAAACAAGATATACACCCTTATTAATAATACACCCTTATTAACATTCTCAGCCAGATGCTGCTTGAAATTTCAGGAGGATGTCTTCAGCATACTTTTATACATTGCTGAAAGTACTGCAACTAATATAGGTACAAAAGAGAAACAGTTATTCTTAGATGTGATTTATTTGCTGGAGCTGAACTGGGTAAGGATTCAGACTTGATTCATTTAATTACGGTTCCCATCAGTGTTCTAACCAGCATATTGCTTTTTTGGCTGCTCAAGAGAGCTGAAATAAGATTGGCCTGTATACAAGAAATACCTCAAAGAAAGAAAGGGAAGGTTATTGGCTTTAAAAACTACTGACAGTCCTTTTAATATTTTGTGTTGTTTGAATGAATCGAAATATGAAGTGTTTTTTTTTTCTGAATTCATAAAGCAAAGTTTAGTAGAAAGAATCATAAAATTGACATTAAATCCAAAATGAGCCTAAAATGTTACCTTTTGTGGATTTCAAAACAACACTCTAGTTTTATGGTAAATTTATGTGTTCTATATTAGCAGTATAGAAAAATGCATCAGTTAAAAGCTAGTAGAGTTAGGTAAATATACTTCTCATTATTATGCCCATTTTCTCTTTATAAATCAAATATTTATAAAGATGCTTCATACATTAAAGCTATTTTACTGTATTTAAAATAGTATGCTGTGTTACTGGAAAATAAACTCCTAAGGGCTCTTGTTTATTCTTGTAGTAAGTCTTTTCTAGTATGGTTCTAGCAATGTAGCAAGTTTTCAGTAAATTTGTACTGAACTGGAAAAATTTGAAACCTTTCTGACTTTAAACATACAGTCATATGTTAAATTTAAAATTAGCACAGTAAAATTTTCTTGAACATCATTTGCAAATTTAAAAAATTACCTGTGTTGTGCAGAAGGCTCTCCTAATATTTTGCATTCAAGCTGAAGAGGAAAATTGAAATCTCTAATGAAGCCACTCTGGGTGTTTATTCTGAATATTAATAAATAAAAACTGCTTGGATGGTTTACCTTAAAAAATGATCTATTAGCAAATTATTGGCTGTTGATTTGTTGAACTCACACAGACAATTATTTGGTACATTTTTTCCCTAATGTACTGAAATAATTTTGAAAAAAACAATTATTTATCTGTGAACCTAGAACTGTAGTTAGAATATAGGTCATCAAGTGATCTCACTGTTGGTGCCGATGTTATAGTTGATTCATTAAATCACATTGGAGTTATTGTATTGGTCTCTTTCAAGACTGTGCCAGTGTACACAGAAAGTATATTTTGAAGAAAGCTGGACCTCTTTTGTAATGAGGAAATACCTCTTATGAGTCATTTCCTATTATAGTCTCCTGTAGTGAGTTTTAGAATTTCATAATTTTAATGGAGCTGTTTAGAGAAGACTATTTCCTCAGAGGGTCATTAGTAATACATAAAAATTCTACCACCTTTGACAAATGAGTTTAAAAAGCAAATTGGAGTAAAATGTGGTATTATATAAAGCTGTTTTTTTTCTGTCTGCTGATTTTTATTGGGGTGCCTTCATTCAGTAATGAGTTCCTTCATACTTGAAGAATATAAATCTGAAGCTTGTTCTCGTTGCACTGTGCATCTGATGGATTGCAGATAGAATTTTATCCACTAAAAAGAAATTAAAACAAAAATGGACTTAATAAAATTCCTTACAAATCGCAGATGACTATTAAATGAGTATTAATCTTTCCTTCTCAATAGCTGTTTAATCAAGATTTTTGTCTAGGTGGGGGATTAGGTAAAAAGATTGATACATGACTGGTTATACTTTCTCTATCAGGTTTTCTGGAAATATTCTGTTGATCTATTACCAGCCCTGTTGGAGTCCATTGATGCTTTGCCTTGTTGTCTCAAATTAACCAGCCCATCATTGATTGTTTTGACTTATAATTTCCTAATATTCCACAAGTGTGTTATATTAACTGACTTTAATAGAGTAGAAGATAGCAGGCTCTGTATATTTGAGCAAGCTAATGAGGATTCATAGTAAGCCTGTATAGTGCCCCAAGGAAGCCAGCTTTAGGAGCAAGCAGGGAGTTGCTTTGGAGGAGGCAATGGCACCCCACTCGAGTACTCTTGCCTGGAAACTCCCATGGACGGAGGAGCCTGGTAGGCTGCAGTCCATGGGGTCGCTGAGTCAGACACGACTGAGCGACTTCACTTTCACTTTTCACTTTCATGCATTGGAGAAGGAAATGGCAACCCACTCCAGTGTTCTTGCCTGGAGAATCCCAGGGATGGCGGAGCCCAATGGGCTGCCATCTGTGGGGTCGGACAGAGTCGGACACGACTGAAGCGACTTAGCAGCAGCAGCAGCAGGGAGTTGCTTCAACCGTTTAAGATTACTGACCTAGAATCTGGTGCTGCTGCTGCTAAGTTGCTTCAGTCGTGTCCGACCCTGTGAAACCCCATAGATGGTAGCCCACCAGGCTGCTCCGTCCCTGGGATTCTCCAGGCAAGAACACTGGAGTGGGTTGCCATGTCCTTCTCCAATGCATGAAGAGTGAAGAGTGAAAGAGTGAAGAGTGAAGAGTGAAAGTGGAGTCGCTAAGTCGTGTCCAACTCTTTGCGACCCCATGGACTGCAGCCTATCAGGCTCCTCCACCCATGGGATTCTCCAGGCAAAAGTACTGGAGTGGGTCGCCACCGCCTTCTCCAGAATCTGGTGCTATATATATATAAATTTTATATATTTATTTTTGGCTGTGCTGGGTCTTCGTTGCTATGCAGGCTTTTTCTCTAGTTGTTGTGAGTGGGAGCTACCCTAGTTGTGGTACATGGGCTTCTCATTGCTGTAGCTTCTCTTATGGAGAAAGGGCTCTAGGATCTGTGAATTTCAGTTGCTGCAGCTCCAAGCCTCTAGACCACAAGCTCAATAGTTGTGGCTCACAGGCTCAGTCACTCTGTGGCATGTTGGATCCTCCTGGATCATGGGTCCAACCCGTGTCACCTGAATTGCCAGGCGGATCCTTCACCACTGAGCCACCAGGGAAGCCCAGATTTGATGTTAATATATTAAGTAAAAATTTAAAGTCTTGATTAATTCTGCAGCTTTCCAGGGGCTCCTAACATACTCATAGAATGAACATGCTGCTGCTGCTAAGTCGCTTCAGTCATGTCTCTGTGTGACCCCAGAGATGGCAGCCCATCAGGCTCCCCCGTCCCCGGGATTCTCCAGGCAAGAACACTGGAGTGGGTTGCCATTTCCTTCTCTAATGCATGAAAGTGAAAAGTGAAAGTAAAGTCGCTCAGTCGTGTCCGACTCCTAGTGACCCCATGGACTGCAGCCTACCAGGCTCTTCTGTCCATGGGATTCTCCAGGCAAGAGTACTGGAGTGATTTGCCATTGCCTTCTCCAAGAATGAACATAAGCCTATATTAATAAGCACAGTGATTCCATATTTGTGACTGTATCATATAAGACATGCTTGCAAATATTTGATCCTTACAAGTATTTTCCAAATGTGTTCCCTAGTAATCATGTTAAATAGGCTTCTGAAGTCAAATCATTTTGTTGTTGGTGCTGGTGGTTATTTGAATATTTCATCAAGAATCTCAGAGCTTTATTGTGCTCATATACATTGTGATTCTCTCAGCCTTACTTGACTATCAACTTTTACTTCCAATTTTATTTATATTTTTATTAAAATCATTCATTTACAAAATAAACCATCCATTTCCTTGGGAGGTTCATCTGTAAATATTATTTTCTACTTTTGGTTATGCATAATAGGGTGGCTATATACACAGCACATTTTTCTCAACTGCAGATTTCCAAGACATTAAAAATAAAGAATTCATGATCCCACATATTGATGAAGCAAAGTTTGTGTAACTGTGATTAAGCAGCATAAACCACAATGTTAGCAACAGATTTTCCATATTAAAGAGTGTTCTTATATTGTGTGGGACAAAATATTGGTACAAAGTTGTCTTTGTAATTTCCTCTTACCAACTTTGGCTTCTATCCTTTCTTAAGGCCGTACATCCAGCTTGAGATTTGGAGTGTCCTCATTTTCTAGGATGTAATTGTTCCTTTCAGTTATACAAAGAGACAATAAATATTGCCAAGGATCAAGATAACTATTTTAAAGTATTTTGTAAGCCCAGCAGAGATCATTTGAAGTTCATAAAACAACTCCTATAGGAACAGAGACCTTTGACTTAAGCAATGAAAATAGCTCTAATTTCTCCAGAGAATTGACTCACTCAGTAAAGCTGTTTTAAAATCAAAAGCATATATTTCTGGTTGGAATAACCTCTCATACAAAATACTGCCTTAAAATTTTAAATGAGCTTAGACCAAAAACCTCATGAAACAAATGAATTTGTAATACTTTTGACTCACTGACTTGTATAGTTCACCTTTGCAGAAACTGCTGAAAAAGCTCATTTGTTGCATCTGCAACAAGGAGGGGTTGCTGTTTGCCAGATTGCAAGGGAAATTGCTTCCCTCCCATCTGTGAGAGTCACTACCTCTTGTTCTAGATCATCCTGTTAAAACCCTAATAATGGTAGTATTTCAGGCACATTATAATGCAGGGATAAAGAAACTTGAGAGCTGAAGGTGTGACCAGTATTTTAAATATCACATCACTTAAGCCAGCACCTCTTCAGTCTATCAGGAGGTGGGCCTGAGCAAAGAATCTGTCTAGCTCACTGTGAATGGAAGGTCAGACCACTGTCTACAGGCACCATTTTAGCAGCACCCTTCATTTTTAAAAAAAAAAAAAAAAAACAACCTCTTGTGCTAATGATAGATAATTCAGTTTAGTTTATTAAAGCACTACTGAAACATTTAAGATGTTCCAAATGCATTCTGATAGTCAAATAAACTGGTCTGCTAAGTGAAGTGAATGTGTATGGTGAAAGGAGATAAAGAAGACCAAGAAATGCAAAAAATATTTTTATGTTAGAAAAAAATCCAGAAGAATAAGCAACTACACTTCCCAGTAAATCTACCCCTCATCTCTTAGGTACACAGTTAAACCGTTATACTTACAGGGGCTCTGGATCTCTCTGTGATGCTTCTCTCTTTTCTACATAAATCAACATGAATTTCTGGAAAAGGAAATGGCAACCCACTCCAGTGTTCTTTCCTGGAGAATCCCAGGAATAGGGGAGCCTGCTGGGCTGCCATCTATGGGGTCTCTCAGAGTCGGACACGACTGAAGCAGCAGCAGCAGCAGCAACATGAATTTCAGAGAACAGCTTGCTAAGGTGACCCACTGTCTCAGTCTGTCCAGTATTGAGGAATTTCCTGTGATGCAGGAAACTTGGGTGCTAAACCAGAACAGTCTGGGGCAACCTGGGGTGGTTGGCCCCCCTAGTTAATAAGCAGCTAAATATTCTTTGAACCCAACCCCTCTTTTCCTTCCAGTTTAGAGCTATGGTAGCTATCCTAGCTCAGTGGAATGAGAGAGCATAGCTTTTAAAGTCAAAAGGTCACCACTTAACTGTGTTTGTGACTAGATAGGATAGAAAACATTTCTGATCCTGTTTTTACATTTGTAAAATGAGGATGATAAAGTTTATTTCATTGCATCAAGGGAGCTGATACTTGGAAAAAGCTTGACAAAGGGAGCACTAAATGTCAACATCTTCTCAATTTCAGGGGTGTTTTGAACCTTGAAGCTGAAACAACACTTTTTTTTTTTCTTTACAGTAAACATTTAAGTCCAGATTTTGACTATGATGCTGATTTCTCTTAACCCTTGAAATCTGGAACAAGAAATGGGGTCTTGTATTTAGCACTTATTTTGCAATCCTTGAATATTTACTTGCAGTGGATTTTGTCCTGTTACATTAGGTGAACTTTTTTTTTTTCCAGTGAAGTTGTATACATAGCATCAGATAACTTTGGTTTTGTTAGCTCAGTAGGAAAAGTTAACTATTGCTTAAACTGACTGACCTACTGCTTTCCCAATTTAATCTGAAATTTTCATTAGAGTACTAAATCTGATTACTCTAGGTTGAACCCTTATGAAGCATAGAAAGCAGCTGTGAATTAAATATGGCACATTTCAGCTAAACCACACATTTTATCTCATTTCCATCCTCCTCTAATGTCTAGGAATGGACTAGACTCAACTAAGTCTGAAAATACAGCACCTTTCTGGTATGAAAAATGGAAACACATCTTCTCTATGACTCAATGATATTTGGTCACTTATTTATATCTCTGAAACCTGTGAAATCTATGAAATCCTCCCATACTTTTGTTGATCATGGACTTTGAGGCAACTTTTGCACCTAATTGAAATCAAATCTTAAGCTAAGAGGAGAAAATAGAGTTTGCACTTATATCACTAAAATGGAGGTAATTTTTTAAGCATCTCTCTCTTTATATATATATTTTTTCCTTTTTGGTTCTGTTCATATTTACTTTAAAACATTCAACAGAAATCTCACTGCTCTTTAAAGGCCAGAGATGGGAGAAACTTTGCATAAATGTCTGCAGTATAAGGAGCCATTATGGGGATCCCTGCTATACTTGACTGACTCCATTGTTCTGTTTTCAACTGCTCTTAAACTCTTTAACTGTTCTCATACTCATCACTGCCTTTCCTTTCTCGTGGAATACCTGTATTGCACTTTTTTAAAAATATAAATTTATTTATTTTAATTGGAGGCTAATTACTTTAAAATATTGTATTGGTTTTGCCATACATCAACATGAATCTGCCACGGGTGTACACATGTTCCCCATCCTGAACCCCCCTCCCATCTCCCTCCCCATCCCATCCCTCTGGGTCATCCCAGTGCATCAGCCCCGAGAACCCTGTATCATGCACTGAACCTGGACTGGCAATTCATTTCATATATGATATTATACATGTTTCAATGCCTTTGTCCCAAATCATCCTGCCCTCTCTCTCTCCCACAGAGTCCAAAAGACTGTTCTATACATCTGTGTCTCTTTTGCTCGCTCACATACAGGGTTATCATTACCATCTTTCTAAATTCCATATATACGCATTAGTATACTGTATTGGTGTTTTTCTTTCTGGCTTACTTCACTCTGTATAATAGGCTCCAGTTTCATCCACCTCATTAGAACTGATTCAAATGTATTCTTTTTAATGG
>SJYT01054939.1:325453-378934 GCA_006410635.1 Cephalophus harveyi | reverse complement strand
CTGCCTTATGACCCAGCAATCCCACTGCTGGGCATACACACCGAGGAAACCAGAATTGAAAGAGACACATGTACCCCAATGTTCATTGCAGCACTGTTTATAATAGCCAGGACATGGAAACAACCTAGATGTCCATCAGCAGATGAATGGATAAGAAAGCTGTGGTACATATACACAATGGAGTATTACTCAGCCATTAAAAAGAATTCATTTGAATCAGTTCTAATGAGATGGATGAAATTGGAACCTATTATACAGAGTGAAGTAAGCCAGAAAGAAAAACACCAATACAGTATACTGACACATATATATGGAATTTAGAAAGATGGCAATGATGACCCTGTATGCGAGACAGCAAAAGAGACACAGATGTATAGAACGGACTTTTGGACTCTGTGGGAGAGGGAGAGGGTGGGATGATTTGGGAGAATGGCATTGAAACATGTATACTATCATGTAAGAAACGAAGCACCAGCCTATGTTTGATACAGAATACAGGATGCTTGGGGCTGGTGCACAGGGATGATCCAGAGAGAGAATATGGGGTGGGAGGTGGGAGGGGGATTCAGGATTGGGAGCTCATATACACCCGTGGTGGATTCATGTCAATGTATGGCAAAACCAGTACGGTATTGTAAAGTAAAATAAAGTAAAAATAAAATTAAAAAAAAAAAAGATTTGCTGAAATTTTGCAAACTGGATGATGAACACAGCCATTCTTAAAATTAAGTGATATAATAACCAACAAAGACCTACTGTATAGCACTGGGAACTATATTAGATACTTTGTAATAACATATATGTGAAAAAATATGAAAAAGAACATATACATATATGTATGACTGAATCACTTTGCTGTATACAAGAAACTGATACAACATTGTAAATCAACTATACTTCAATAAAAAATTAAATGACAAACATAAATACTGAAAACTCATCACTTCCTAATTATTTTTACCACATTTTGTTCTGTGTGCTTCTGAGGTTTTTAAAAATTATTATTATTAACTTCAATTGCATCTGTATTCTGGAAATACTATATAGCGGTGTATTCTCTTCCTAACTCTGCTTTTAGTGACTTCATGTTGGTAACTTTAAAAAGGCCCATGGTGGGAATATTTACACCACAAAAGTACAAATCAGGGCTATTTTCCATGGAAAGTCAGTTTGAAGCCTTTATTAGAATATTGCTGTGCACACATCATCCTCAGGAATGCATAACAAGTGTCTGATAGACACTGTCTATACAAAGTGTCTGATACATGACAATGGTAGACAGACATGGAGAGACTCAAGTTCAGACTGACTATTTCCTAGTTCCTGACATAGTATTTACTTGATGATCATTTAAAAAATAAGTGTAAGAAATTGCGGCATGGATTTTCAGAGACTGGCTTTAGAGAAGCCACACCTACAATGCATACCTCCTGCTTTTCCAGCTACAAAACTGATGCGATGCACCAGAGAACTGTGCCCTGATGAGTTCTCTGGAAAGCAGCTTGAAGTTCTGAGTCAGTGTTTCCTGAATTCCCCACTCAGTGATAAGCTCTACTATAAAAATGCAATTGGAAAGAGTACCTAGTTTTCCCTAGAGCTCAAAGAGCATGAAAGAGAGACAAAGTATAATTAGGACAGTGGGGAAATGGTTTTTTAGAGAGCAAAACATATATAAAAAAATTTAATTCAATTTTTTAAAAAGTCTATGTCTTTGCAAGCAATAAGTCTTCAACCATTAAGAATTCAAGTTAGGCGTTAGGTCGCTCTCATGTGGGTGAGTGTGTGCTCAGTCACTTCAGTCATGTCCAGCTCTCTGCAACCCTATGGACTGTAGCCCACCAGGCTCCTCTGTCCATGGGATTCTCCAGGCAAGAACAGTGGAGTGGGTTGCCACGCCCACCTCCAGCAGATCTTCCTGACCCAGGAATCTCCAGTGTCTCCTGCAATGCAGGCAGATTCTTTACTCACTGAGCCACCTGGGAAGCCCCTGCTCTCAGGTAGGTAAAACCAAATGAGGCTCACTTTCTCCTTCCAGGTTTCCTGAAGGTAACCTTTTCCCTTACTTTTTATATGCCCTCTCCACAAATAGAGTTGGTAAAAAAAAGTATCTGTTATAATGTCCCAGGCTTTATCATTCATGGCAAATCTCTCTGAATTATAGGCTTTTCCTCATAGAGACCATTTACAGTGGGCATAATACAAGGCTGTGTTCAGTCATGGCACTCTTTGAACTAGCCGTACCATGTTATTACCACACTAAACTGGAGTGGCCAGTTTTGCTATAAATAAATATCCTCCTCACTGGGTACATGAAAATCCTTCATAGCAGTTCCTGTATTATTGATTTTTTGGTTTCTAGCTTCTCTGTTGGGAATGACTTTTGAGTTGTTTTGAAAAGAGAAGTCTTGTAAACACTTGACTGTTGGCAAACTCGAGAAAAATCCGATTAGCAGGGAATCAATAACATTATTACTCAGTTGGGTTCCCTGTAATTCTTCTGTCTCTAGGCCAGGTGGATGGATGGGGGTGAGGAGGTGAACGCTTTCAAAGAGATCGTGTGTTCTTCCTGGATTCCATTTATTTCTTTGCAACAGTCCTTTAATTTTGTGGTGTTGGAAATGGAGCTAATAATGACAGTTTGAACAAGACTGGCTTCCTCTCTGTGAGGGAGAACAAAGCAGAGATTATTGGCTTTGACAAAGGTGGCTGGAAGCTTAATCAACCACTCTGAGACGCTCTACCGTCCACATGAAATAAAGTCCAGGAACTCACTAGAATGGTATGGCTCCTTATACAGCATTAGAAGTCCATGCACATATCATATTTTCAGGTCAGTGATTTGATTGTTGAAGCTGTTTGTCTTGTTTTCTTTTTCCATAAACCCTCTGAAAGGGCAGGAAACCTCAGACACCATCTGATTTCCTTCACTACCATCTCTTGGGTTCCTGCAACTGCATCTTATTGCTCTCGGGACAACTTCCTGGCCAGGAGCCCCTGGTAGGACACCTGTGCTCCCAAAGATGAGTCTGCTATGTAGATCAATGCTGAGTTCCAATTTCTTGCATCTGTGCTGATATTGCTTTCTTATGAACTGGCTCTCACCTGGGCCTCAGTCCTATTATTTAGTCCTCAATTTGTCCATTTTTGCCCCAAGGCTGAGTTAAAGATGCTTCCCTAAGCTAGACTTCCTGTGTTTGAGTTTCAGATACCTGGTAACACTCTCCATTTTTGCCAGGTCTGCCTGACTATGTAGCACATAACCACTGATGACCAGATTGCATGACTTTTGCCTACCTGTTTGGGCTTTTCATCTATGATAGCCTGGTTTTTAGTCCTGGCTGCACAAGTGAGCCACAGGTGTCTGTACATGTCTAGGACCCCCTCCTAGGAATTAAGATTTAATTAGTCTCAAGGTGAATACTGACTTCTTTAAAAAATTAACACTCCTTGTTAAGGGCTGAATTGTGTCTCCCTCCATCCTCTACCCTAATTCACATGTTGAAGTCCTAACCTCCAATACCTCAGATGTGACTATATTTGGATAATGGGTCTTTAAATAGCTAATTAGGTTAAAATAAGGTCACTAGGGGGTCAGAGTCTAATATGACTGGGACCCTTATAAGAAGAGGGAATTGTCTAGGACATAGTTACACACAGGGGGATGACTGTGAAGAAGACACAGGGAGAAGATAGCCATTGACTAGCCAAAGAGAGGCCTCAGGAAGAAAACTACCCTGCTGACACCTTGACCTCAGACTTCTAGCCTCCAGAACTGTGAGAAAATAATTTTTGTTATTCAAGCCGCTTACTCTGTGGTATTTTCTATGACACTCCTAGCAAATGAATACCATCCTTAAACAGATTCAATGAGTAGGCAGGACTAATCTGGTTCTGACATTTTAGCATCCATCAAGTCACCTGCTGTAGGCATGTACTTAGTGGCCCAGTCATGTCCAATTCTTTCCCACCTTATGGACTATAGCCTACCAGGCTCCTCTGTCCATGAGAATTTTCCAGAATACTGGAGTCTGTTGCCATTTCCTTCTCTAGGGGATCTTCCCGACCCAGGGATTGAACCTGCATCTTTTGTGTCTCTCGCATTGGCAGGCAGATTCTTTACCACTGTGCCACCTGAGAAGTAAGTTACCTGGTTGTTGTTCAGTTGCTAAATCATGTCCGACTCTTTGCAGTCCCATGGACTGCAGCACACCAGGCTTCCCTTCCTTCACCATCTCCCTGAGTTTGCTCAAACTCATGTCCATTGAGTCGGTGACACCATCCAACCATCTCATCCTCTGTCATCCCCTTCTCCTCCTGCTTTCAATCTTTCCCAGCATGAGGGTCTCTTTCAATGAGTCATCTGTTTGCATCAGGTGGCCAAAGTATTGGAGCTTTAGCTTCAGCATCAGTCCTTCTAGTGAATATTCAGGGTTGATTTCCTTTAGGATTGATTGGTTTGATCTTGCACTCCAAGGGACTCTCAAGAGTTTTCTCCAGCACCACAGTTAGAAAATATCAATTCTCTGGCAGTCAGTCTTCTAGGATTAGTTAAAACAGAGGTTGCTGAAGTCACCCCTCAGGGTTTCTGATTCAGTACATCCTGAGTGTGGACTGGGAATCTGCATTCCTGTGAGGGTCCAGGTGATGCTGATGCAGCTGGGCCCAGGACCCTATCTGCAAACCACTGCACTAACATTATGTGTTGCAACTGATCTTCTGTGAGTCTCCAACTTCCCCTGTCAATTCTTGTGCTGTTATGGAACAGCCTCCATGCCCAGGGTTTGCTGGGTCCATGGCCTTGGTTTTACTTGGGTTGAGTTAAGATTAATACAAGTTTATGCCCTTGATTCAAACATATAGATCCTTAGTAAAATGGAAATTTGGGGAAGAAAAAATACATGTCTGGGAAGGGCTGTGATTTCAAGAAGTCTACATATATGCTTATAAATTTATGTATCTTTCTATAAAGGGCTTGAGGCAGCTACTAAAATTTGGGAGAACTGGGTCCTTTACATTTGAAGACTTAAATATATATTCCAAATTTAATATATTAAATATCAAATGCATCCTATACATTTCTGTGAAATTAATATTTACTGTGCTGTACTTACTTTCTCAGATGTTCCGATTCTTTGTGACCCCATGGACTGTAGCCCGCCAGGCTCCTCTATCCATGGAATTCTCTAGGCAAGAATCCTGGAGTGGGTTGCCATGCCCTCCTCTAGGGGATCTTCCCAACCCAGGTCTCCCGCATTGCAGGTGGATTCTTTACTGTCTGAGCCACCAGGGAAGGTCATTTCAAAAAGTTTTTCCTCTCAATAATTCATTAACATCATTCTGAAGAGTCAGTAATTATATTAGTAATGCTGTTTCAGATTAGAAGGGTATTTTGCAGTGCGCCAGGAAGGGGCTGGATGTAGCACTGCATCTCATACTACCCGCTTTAGTCATGCGAGGCCTGGTTACATGGGAACTTTAAAGTTCTTTCTTCCGACATTCTCCTCTTTGACTCTGGGTTAGCTGGCTGATGCAAGAGGATTTCACTATCTGAAGCTGTTCCCTCCCTTCCTTGTTTCTCTAAAAGATTCTTTAAAGTTCAATTTGACTGAGACTTCCCTGGTGGTCTATTGGCTGAGACTCTGCATTGTCAGTGCAGGGGGCCTGGGTTTGTTCAATCCCTCATTGGGGAAATAGATCCTGCATACCACAACAAAGATTGGAGGTACTTTGCAGCCAAATAAATATAAATTAGTTCAATTTGAACAACCCATCCTTTTCACCACTGTAGAGGGGAAGACAGCCTTAGGCTGTGAATTTCTTGAGAGTTATCTTTATGCCCCCAATGAACAGGATTAAGTATGCAATAAGTATGGATTAAATATGCAATAAATAGGGCTTTCTCAGTAGCTCAATGGTAAAGAATCAGCTTGCAATACAAGAGACACAGGAGACATGTGTTAGATCCCTGGGTCAGGAAGATCCCCTGGAGAAGGGCATGGCATCCCACTCCAGTATTCTTGCCTGGAGAATCCCATGGACAGAGAAGCCTGGTGTGCTACAATCCATGGGGTCAAAAAGAGTCAGACACAACTGAAGTGACTTAGCATGCACACTCATGCATGCAATAAACAATTGTTCACTCAATCAGAAAATGAAACTTGTGTTCTGCATAGAATGTTATTTCTCACCTTTCTGCATTTTTATATGCTCTTCCTTCTCCTGGGCTACATGACCCCCTTCTCTACCTAATTTGGGCTTCAAGATTTAGGACAAAGACTTATTCTGAACTGAGCTTACACCATAACAGAGTCCATCACTGTGGTGCTCCTTCCCTGCACTTTGAAATTCAGTGGCTGTTGATTTAGTAATCCCATCAATAAGAGCTAACCTTTAGAAAGCACTGTGCAAAGTGCAGTCAAAAGCATAATTTCATTTAACGTTCACAAGAGTCACATGGGGCTTTTAAACACTAGGTTCGCTCCTCAGTCCCACCTGAGAGTGCACACAGCCAAATATCTGGAGATGAATCCTAGGCGATAGCATTTTAAAGAATGCCCCCTCCCTTATTTAAATATACAGTTGAAATTGAGATTGCAAATCACTGAGTCAGAAGGCCCACATCTATGGTACAACACATAAGACTTCTCTTGTTTGAATGAGCTCTTACAACCCAAAAAAGACTTAAAAATAGTTCAAAAAGTTTTCCTCCATTCTTGGTCTCTCTCCTCCATTTCCTTGCAATGTTCCCAGCCTTCTGCAGTTTTCAGCTCTTTCCTACAGTTTAGGATCCTCTTCTTCCACCTGCTTTCTAGACGAAATCACTTTCTGTCCTCTCTCAGTTCCTTCCAGATGCTTCCCCAATTACCACCAAATTCAGCAAAACAAAACAAAAAGTAAAGCTGTTCTCAAACTAGCTGTCCAGAAGCCTCAGTTCATGTCTACACCAGCAGTGTGATCACCTGTTCAAAGACAGTGAGCTCTTTGAGCGAAAGGCACGGGCATGTCCTTACTTTATCTTCAGTTATAAACATTCAACAAATGAGAGCAAACTACTGGCTTAGTGATAAGGCTGGATGACACAGGGATTTGTACATTGTATTGAAGATCTTGGAATTCCTTTGAGCAGTGTCTTGGAGAGGATCTAAACTAGAGTTACAGCTTCAGAAAAGCATTTGCAAACAATAAGAGGGGCTGCAGTTGGACTGAAGAGATTAAGGGTTACGAGACTACTGGAGACAAAGATTGGAGTTGTAAGGTAGAGGAGAAAATATTTTAGAAATGGAACCCATAAGGCAACTTAAACTGATGCAGCTTTCCGCTCCTCCATGTTGTTGTCTTTGTCCATGAGGTGATTAGATGTCACTAAATAAAGGAACTTCTGTATTTTAAAAGGGGTTGTGGGGCATTCCCTGGAGGTCCAGTGGTTACGACTCCATACTCCCACACTGAAAGCCTGAATTCAGTCCCTGGTTGGGGAACTAACATCCCACAAGCTGTGCAGAGCAGCCAGAAAAAGGGGGGCGGGTGGTAAGTTAAAAGATTTTTAATACCTACTTAGCATAATTTAATCATTTCTGAACCTTGTTTTCTTTATAAATTAAACATAAGTTTGACTCTTAAAAAAAGAATTGGAATGGGGCACCAAAGGTAATTAAATACAAACTTTTCTGGTTTTCTTCTTTTAATCAACATGGGTTTCAGATGTAAGTGCTCAACAAACATAAAAATGTTTTATATCCAACAGTGAGAGGTTTTAAATCAACTGGAAGCAAGAACAACAACAAAAAAAAGAAAGCAAGTCTTAGCTCTCTCTTCCTTCAGTTCATTGCTTTGTGTATAGCACTGCCTGTGTGCCTGTGTGCCAATTGGAACCTGAAGGTTATAATGTGGTAGAAGTTCCAGAAGCTTACATCCACCCAACCTCCTGGCATTCAAGACTCTTCCTGGTGTTCTCCAAGACCATTCTACATAAGGGACCCATGCAAGCCATGGATAGGGCAGCCATATGTTGTCATGAGCCCAGTACAGTTGCAACTGATGCTTATAATCTGGGCCTAATCTTAATCTAACCCCTTTCACTTTCAAAAGTGTCCTGACTGAGACTGTAAATTACTTGATCATTCTAACTGTGAAGGACAGAGCAAACATTTTTGTTGTAAAGGGAGCTGTTTCTCCAATATAAGACTTATTCACTTTTTCTTTCTTTCCAGACTCTGAGTAACTGACCTGGGTGAATGGCAGCATCCTGAAATTCCATGAGTTGGGGCTGGGAGTAACCAGGGGAAAGGAGTGGGAGTGGGCTGGGGAGGGAAGGGAAGATTGGAGGCTTCTCAAACCTCCATATGGATGAAAGGAGTGGAAGAAAAAGCAAATGGGTTTGCTATGGACACCAGTGGATCAGGGAAAGAATACTGATGAAAAATAAGATAATTACTCTTCCGGAGATCCCAATCTTAATATCTCATTGGCAAACAGAGTTAGAAACTGCCTGGAAAAACTCCATCATATCAATGATAAAAGACAGGGGCCAATCGAGGGACTGGAAAGCCCTGTTGAGTAGATACAAGTATGATTAGAGGCAGGAAACTCCAGCATCCGGGTCAGAGGGTGACTTTCATCCTCATGCCTCTGGAGCTGATGATCATGCCATACTGAATAAACTGAATAACCTCTATGTGTCTTGCTTTTCCAAGCTGGGAAATAAGAAGTATCAAAACTGACTACATCCCCAATAAAGATATTGCTTTATTTTACAAATAGAAATCTTCCGGATTTCTTCGTTCTAATCTAAAGCTTCTATATGGAGGAAGCAAATCTGTGTCCCTGATGTATTTGTGAAGCTTTTTCTTAGACTAGGTTATTGCTGGCTAGACTGAAACTTATTACTGCTTGTCAAAAAGAAACCCCCAAATTGTGTTGTATGCATTTTGACCTTAAAAGCCACGATTTTGATTTAGATGACATATGTACATCCATACAAAATGAATGGAGTTAATGTTTATTTTTGTGGTTTTTTTGAATTTATCTATGTAAGAAAAAAATAGTCTTATTAGACTCTTGAAAGTGGAAGTCTAGCCCTAGATTCATTTTGAATTATATAAACACAGACCTAACATTTGAGGAACTAACTGCTCTCAAAGCCAGAAGTCAGCAAAATAAATAAATAAATATTATTTTTTTAAAGACCAGCATAATAGGTTTCTGCAATCAGCCTTGCATGGAATGCCAGTGCTTATGGTCAAAGTTGAACATATAAAAAAATGTAAAATATAGACGTTCTTTTTGACCTCATTTTCTAGTGCTAGATCTTCTTACTTCTTTTATCCCCCAAGGAAGTGTCTCTTGGGCAAAAGCTTTGCTACTCAAAGTGAGTTTCCAAGTCAGCAACATGGATACCACCTGCGAGCTTGCTAGGAATGAAGAATCTCTGGGGCTTCCCTGGTGGTCCAGTGGTTAAAACTCTGAGATTCCACTGCAGGGGGCATGAGTTAGATCCCTGGTTGGGAAACTAAGATCTGCCTACTGTGTGGCACAGCCAAAAAAAAAAAAAAAAAAAAGAATCTCAGACTCCACTCCAGAGCTACTAGATCAGAATCTGCCTTTTAACAAACTCTCTGGGTGATTTTCATGCATTTGAGTTTGAAAAGCACTGGATTAGAGAACACCTGGGTAGAAATAGTACAGATCATAAAACCTAAATTAGTCAAATGGAAGAGTGAGTGGAATTAAAATGCCCTATGCTGCTTGTGTCTGAAAAAAAAAAATTATATTAATCCTCAGAGGGTTCTTTTCTTATCCCTGCGTGCACACTGATGTCCACCTCTGTCTTTCCTTACTACTTGTTTATAGTGTCTTTCTCTTTCATATTATGTATGGTGGTTGCATGTAATTGTGTTTAACTTCATAATTGCTATTACTTAGCAAAATTTCAAACTTCCTCTAAAATTACTTCACTCCCAACCCTACAATATACTCTATTTACACAGCTTATATCTGTTTCCTTTTCTGTGAGACTCCCACCACGAAAAGCAGACATAATATGAAATAGAAAACCGGTTTGGCTTGAGAATGTACTGATTCTGGGAGTGGAGCCAAGGACCAGTGCCAACCAGAATTAGATCAATGATACTAGGGCTAAAGCAAGACTCAGGATCTTCATTAGTAGAAGGTGGGACTTATTTTAGTCATGGATCTGAATTCTGCTGAAGCAGAATTCTCACCCGTTATGGATGGGTGAGAATGTTCATTTTGGAGGCTGAAATATGGCATACTCTTGGCTTACAATGCTTTCTGGGAGCACCATGAATAAAAAGAGATGATGTTTCCACTAATAAATTATAAAGTTTCTTCCCAAATAAGATTAAAATAAAGGAAATGGACTCATCTTGAATGAGGAAGATAGAGTGATGAAATAGTACAGTTAGAAGGTAGAACGAACAAAAGCTTTAGAATGAGACAGACATTCTAGATAGAGTTCAAATCCCACATCTACCCTCTATGAACTGTAGACATGACCAAATCACTTGCCTTCTCTGAGTTTCAGATTTCTCACCTATAAAATTAAGAATTGTTTTAGAGAAGGAAATGAGATGACACCTTTTTGGTCTCCAGGATAGGTCCCCTCATTTAATCACTCAATGAATATTAAAATCTCATTCTATTGTGATATTAGATAGATATTCTAATATCTAATTAGATAGATATTCTATCTAATTCAGTTGTGAATCCGTGGGCAGGATTATTTTACATGATTCACTAAATAACTTGAGAAACAGTACCACTGTGATTGAAAACCGAATGAGTGAGTGTGATCTGCATATAACAGTATTATAAACAGATTCATGAGTATTATTTGTGCAGATTACACTACTCTGCTCAGGGAATGGGGCTGATTAGTTGGAATAGATGTGAAAGTCAGTATGATTTTGGAGTTACTCTGCAGCCTCCCAAAGGAGGGAACCACAGTCATCTTCAAATGTTTTCCAGCATTTAGGAGGGACCCTTTCTTTCTACTCTCTTACTTTTGAAGACTATGCAGGAAGTAATTCTAAAAAGGAAAATGTTTCTGAGAATGTTTCTGTATGGTTTTATTTTCTATAAATATCATACTCATCTCATACATCCAGCATTACTTCAATATTTAAGTATATACAGTATTTGTAGTGCCAGATATTATGTCAGGTGCCAGGTATACAGAAATCAACAAAACCACCAGCCAATAAGTAAAAATATAATTTACAAATTTTGGTAAAGGCATTCAAAGGAGAGAGAAGGTTTTATAACAGTGTAGTTGCTTCTTCACCTTAGAGTTTCTATCTGGAAATAATCAATTTTTCCCCCCACCCTTTTTTCCCCTTTACATATTTATTTTGGGTGTCTACTTCTGCTTTGTAAATTCATGGAATTTTGAGCATTTTCTTTGTGTTTGGGATGTTAAATTTTATTTGGCTTCCTTAATTCTATTAAATCTGTTTAAATTTTTTCCTCTATAATTTGATTCTACTTATTTGATTCCTTACTTACAATGTATGGACTTCTTTTTTGTGAGAATGGAGGAAGCTCCACTTTGGAGAATGGAGGAATAACTGACTTTTAGCTATTTTGTTCATATTGGGCTTCCTGGTGGCTTAGATGGTAAAGAATCTGCCTGTGATGCAGGAGACCTGGGTTAGGAAGATCCCCTGGAGAAAGGAATAGCAACCTACTCTAGCATTCTTGCCTGGAGAATTCCATGGACAGAGGAGCCTGACAGGCTGCAGTTCATGTGGTCAGGAAGAGTTGGACATGACAGAGGGACTAACACTTTCACTTTCAGATTAGGTCTAGATATTTTGCTAATATGCAGAAAATGGGGAAGGAGTGCAGGCGGTGGCAATCTAGTCACTAACTCGTGTCCAACTCTTTTGACCCCCTGGACTGTAACCCGCCAGGCTCCTCTGTCCATGGACTTCTGCAGGATTTTGCAGGCAGATTGTTTACTGACTGAGCCACCAGGGAAGCCTCAGGAGTGCAGGACCAGAGTCTAAAAACAAAGAGGATTTTTGTTTGATTACAGCCAGCCTGCCCTCATTCATCTGCTTAACCAAGGTAAATAATATTTCAACTCTATCCTGAGAGGAATATATGGAGATGGCAGAAAACACTGTGGTAAATTGATGACCCAATTGTTCATGCCTCTCTATATCCACCCTGTTTGCAAAGTGACTTCACAGACTCCCATTAAGAGGTAGACTTCATTTCTCTGTTTCCTGAATCTGAGCTAGATTTGTGACTTGCCACAGTCAACACACCAAGGAGGAAGTGTTTATGCCACTTTTGAGCCTAGCCCTTACGTTAATCTTGTCCAGATTGTATGAAAATGATCTGGGGCTATCCTGTTGGTAGATGAAGTCATTCAGCCCAATTACTCCTGTCACCCCAGCCCACAGCCAGACCATGGCCTGAAATGTGCGAGATGCCATCCTGGACCAGCAAAGTCCCATCGACACCCCAGCTGATTGTGGATGCTTTGTGAGGCCAGCCAACCTGAATCAGGTGATAGGAATGTAGATTCATAAGCAATAAAAACAAACAAACTCATGACTTTAAGCTTCTGAGTTTGAGGCAGCTTATTACTAATTTCATATATTCTCATTTGAATGATTCCATTGTTTACTTAAGGTGATACCCATTTTTCCTTTTCACCATCTACTTTCAGTAACTTCCTGCCATGGTAAAACTATTTTTCTCTTTTTTTACCCTTTGGTTCGTAAGAAAATTTGAAGGCAGTGGTGTGCTGGTAAATGTTTCACAACAAAGCTCTTAGAAATAAAAGACATGTGTGTGTGTGTGTGTGTGTGTATGTATGTATGTATATATAAGTTTGTGTATATATATGTTTATTATAAATTTATTAAGTACATAAGTTTATTATAAATTTTACATATATAAGGGCTTCCCCAGTGACTCAGCAGTAAAGAATCTGCCGCAATAAAGGAAACGCAGGAGACATAGGCTCGATCCCTGGGCTGGGGAGATCCCCTGGAGACAGCATGGCAACCCACTCCAGTGTTATTGCCTGAGAAGCCCATGGACAGAGAAGCCTGGCGGGCTGCAGTCCACAGGATCACAAAGAGGCGGACACGACTCAAGTGACAGAACACACATACACGCATAGATGTATACTTGCAGAACTAAGCTCATTATCTTCTGCAATGCTGACAAAAGCTTTAAGGGCTTACATATATAAGGAAATGTAAAAAAGAATACATAGCAAACAATTTATAAATAACAGTGAAATAAGCAATGATCTTTTGTCGGTTTCACATACCCAATTGATTCCCACAGAGCGCTTCTATTAGTTTTTGCAGAACTCTTCTATGTAATTCAACTATGATTTGACAAAATTACATTTCAACCTGGTACCTCTTTTCCAATAAATGTTTTGTTATGAACTCTGATATATGATTTATCTCTGAACTAGATGTAACCCTTGTATAACAGCTATATTCATTAAATTGAAACCTCTTTCATCTTGGTGCTTGATATAACACACTGTGAAGCATAATTTGCATTATTAACATTTTCTTCATTACTTTTAGCCTAAACAGTCAATACACAATAAATCAAGGCCTGATTCAAAGTATTAGCTACTTTCTGTGGTGAAACATTGCTATTTTGACCATTTTCAAGCTACCAACATGACATCCCTGGAATGGAATTGGGAAGAGATGCACGCCCTCCCATAGCATGCCCACCATGTTGCTACAATGGAGTTACATAACTGCAAAGGCGTAGATAATACTCAAGTAGAATAAAATAAGTGGGATGTGATGTTTTGAGTATTTATGACCTTTATTTTTAATACAATTTATTGAATTCTAAGTTTATAAAATCTGATTTTTAATGATAGGCAGGTTTAACAACTGACTTTCTAAATTCCTGAAATGTTAACAATCAAATGAGCTGGCTCCAGCACACGTCTGCTGAAAGATGTTAAAAACACCTGAAGGTTCTAGTTATAAAAATAATAGCTCCCATACATTTAGTGCTCACTATATCCCAGGTATGGTTCTATGTACTTTAGATACACAATCTTATGTATTCCTCACAATGGCTCTGAGGTATGTATTGTTATTATTTGTACCTAAGGTATAGATGGAGAAATGGAACCAAAAGAATTTACTTAAGTTCATAAAAGTACAAACTACCTTTCCTAAAGACAGATATATTTTGTCACAAATTTATTATGACCATAAAGATGAAATCAATATTCAGATGAGACTCAGAATTCAGTAATGAGAAAAATAGCTTTACTGGAGGTATGAATACAGATAGGCTGTTTAATAGAGGGAGGCATATATGGTGCCTGGCAAAGAAGAATGAGAGCTTGATGATGTCCCAGCTGAGATGAGAATGACTGGTTATGATAAGATATTACCAGCAACAAGGAGTGTGCACTTCAGAGTATATACTTGGAGGAGTGAGTTGTTTGGTGTGGTTGGAGTGGAGGAAAGTATAAGTAAGTGATAGTAGTGGAGACAGGAAATTAATGTGGAGCAGAAAAAGCAGAAAAATTGAAGAAAAGGTTCTTTTGTCATCAAGAGTTTTTTTGTTTTCTAATTACTTTTAATTGAAGGATAATTGCTTTACAGATTTTTGTTGTTTTCTGTCAAACAGATGGGATGGGGAGGGAGATGGGAAGGAGGTTCAAAAGGGAGGTAATATATGTATACCTATGACTGATTGTGTTGGATCATAAAAAAGGCAAGAGAGTTCCAGAAAAACATCTACTTCTGCTTTATTGACTACACCAAAGCCTTTGACTGTGTGGATCACAATAAACTGTGGAAAATTGAAGATCATGGCATCCGGTCCCATCACTGCATGGCAAATAGATGGGGAAACAGTGGAAACAGTGTCAGACTTTATTTTTTTGGGCTCCAAAATCACTGCGGATGGTGACTGCAGCCATGAAATTAAAAGACACTTGCTCCTTGGAAGGAAATTTATGACCAATCTAGACAGCGTATTAAAAAGCAGAGACATTACTTTGTCAACAAAGGTCTTGTAGTCAAGGCTATGGTTTTTCCAGTAGTTGTATATGGATGTGAGAGGTGGACTATAAAGAAAGCTGAGTGCCGAAGAATTGATGCTTTTGAACTGTGGTGTTGGAGAAGACCCTTGAGAGTCCCTTGGACTGCAAGGAGATCCCACCCATTCTGCAAGGAGATCCCACCCATTCATCCTAAAGGAAATCAGTCCTGAATATTCATTGGAAGGACTGATGCTGAAGCTGAAGGATCAATACTTTTGCCACCTGATGTGAAGAACTGACTCTTGGAAAAGACCCTGATGCTGGGAAAAATTGAGCGTGGGAGGAAAGGGGGATGACAGAGGATGAGATGGTTGGATGGCATCAATGACTCAATGGATATGAGTTTGAGTAAACTCTGGGATTTGGTGATGGACAGGGAGGCCTGGCATGCTGCAGTCCATGGGGTTGCAAAGAGTCAGACATGACTGACTGAACTGAACTGAACATTTAAGTCAGTAGACTCTAAGTAAAGTAGACTGGCCTTCATAATAACAATAAGAATGGGTCTCGTCCAATTAGTTGATGGTCTTAAGAAAAGGACAGACTTATCCCAAGGGAGAGGGAATTCTGCCAACAAACTGCCTTCATATTTGAACAGAAACTCTAGCCTGGTCTCCAGTCTGCTGTCCTACTGCTATGATCTGAATATTTGTGAACTTCTCAAATTCTTATATTGATATCTTAACCCCCAAAGATAAAGGTATTAAGAAGTGGGTACTTTGGGAGGTGCTTAATTCATGAGGGTGGAGCCCTTATGGATGGTGTTGAAGTGAGGTCACTCAGTTGTGTCTGACTCTTTGCGACCCTGTGGACTGTAGGCCACCAGACTCCTGTGTCCATGGGATTTCCTAGGCAAGAATACTGGAGTGGGTTGCCATTTCCTTCTCCAATGGATGGCGTTAGTGCCTTATAAAAGAAGCCCCACACAGAGATGTGGGTGGACCTAGAGTCATCATACAGAGTGAAGTAAGTCAGAAGGAGAATAACAAATATCATATAATGTCATTTATGTGTGGAATCTAGAAAAACATTACAGCTGACTTTATTTGCAAAGCAGAAATAGAGACACAGACATAGAAAACAAACATGGATGGCAAAGCAGGGAAAGGGGATAGATGCATTGGGATATTGAGACTGATATACATGCACTATTGATACTATGTATAAAATAGACCTACTACAAAGCACAGGGGACTCTACTTAATGCTCTGTGGTGACCTCAATGGGAAGAAAATCCAAAGAGGGCATATATGTATTTGTATAGACGATTCACTTTGCTATACAGCAAAAACTAACACAACATTGTAAAGCAACTATACTCCAATAAAAAAAATTAAAAAACAAATAAAAGAAGCCCAACCCAGATTCCTAGCCCCCTCTACTATGTGAGGACACAGTAAGAAGACGCCAGCTATGGACCAGGAAGAGGCCTTCATAGGAATACATCCATGCTGGTACCTTAATCTTGGACTTCCCAGCCTCTGAAACCACAAAAACACATTTCTGTTGTTTATACATTACCTAGTATGTGACATTTTGTTACAGCAACTTGAATGAACTAAGATGCCTACTCTTTAGATGTTGGACATGCCAGCCTCCACAACTGCATGAGCAGATTTATTAAAAATAGATCTCTCTTTCTCTATCCACCCACCCCTCCACACATTCTACTGATTCTACTTCCCTGGAGAACCCTAAAAAAATAGGCAATGGGAGCCAGTATAGAAAATTATGAACAGGGACTTCCTTGGCAGTCCAGTAGCTAAGACCTCATGCTCTCAATGTAGGGGGCTTAAGCTTGATCCCTGGTTGGGGAACTAGATTCCACACACTTCAACTAAGACCCAGTGGAGCCAAATAAATAAATAAATATTTTAAAAAGAAAATATTATGGACAGACAAGTACACTTTTGAGGTAAGAATTAAAAAGTAAAGAAGCTCCAGGTGGCCATAACTTAATAGAAGTAAAGTCATTGCAATTGAGGAAACTGAGAGTAGGTTATTGGTTGGGCCATTGTTCAGAAGGTATAAGGCACAGAGTAGAAAAGAGAAAATGGTAAGCTTGTGTCCTGAGACTGTGTTACGTGACTTGGAGAAGTTGACAGGGAAAATGGAGAAAGATGGAAATCGAGATGATGTGACCTTACATACAAGAGGGATTTTCAGTGATAGTGATGGATCAGTGGTTTGGAAGGAGCTTGGTGATTCCAAAAAGATGCACATTTTAGAAACTGAATATGGAAGAGAATGTTACCTCCTTAAGAGAGATTGCAAGGAAACTGATACCAATGGCCACAAATTTGCCTATTCATTGGAGCAGCGCCAGAATTCAATATAGTATAGGTTCAATGGCAACAAAATGGCTGGAAGGTAAACAGTGGAGTGATCTGGAAGCTGAATTTGCATAGCAAGCAGTGTTTTTACTTCATACATATGTTTTATGTCAATATGAATACCAAAGCTTTCTAAAGATGCTTATAGCCACACTGCTTAAGTTTGAGAAAGCATCAACCTTCTAGAGATTAGTATATTGCTGGAGCTACAGAATCACTGATGGAAATCGCTGGGGTCAACTGTCCATTCCCATCAATTCCTTGGTATCACTGAAAACAGACATGACTGCCTTTGCCATGATGTGTGATGGGGGATAGGAAATGGTGTGGATGGTACAACCTCCTGGCCACTTTAGCTTCTTCTGACCCTTTACATAGTTCTGGTTTCTAGTGACTGAACTTTCCAGAAGTCTTTTAGAGCCTGAGAGCTACTCAAAGCAAGGCTATGGGTTTGCTTTAGCATTCTTAAAATTGACCTTTGGGTTGTTTTCAGGTTCATTTCACATCTCAGCTTCTTTTAGTCTGAAGCTCTTTTCTAACAATAGTTTCAATTTGCTTTGAAAGAAGTGGTGACAAAAATATTCTGGGAACTCCGGAACACCTGATGCTATGACTCAGTCCCTAGTGTTAAACTATCTCTTTCAATGGCTTTGGAGGGGTGATTAGCCCTGAGTGAGAGATATTACCGAAGTGCTGTCCATTATGGGGGGAGTGTGCCAGAAGATCATATTTAAAAACCCTTCTAATTAATTCATATATCACTGTTGTAAATTACTAAAATAAGACCCAAGGGTCTGTTGTAGGAAATTCAGCAAATCAATCAACATATAATTGCTGAGTTCCTATACAAGGTTTCTATAAATGTTGTGAAGAATAAAAAGATCTGTTAGGATCCTTATTCAGACTAATAGGGGAGGAAAAAGAATGATCATATGAAGAAGCAAAAATAAATAAATACACAAATAATAAAAATAAACATATAAAGCAGCATATGACAATTATTGTTAAGAAACTGAAGAGATGGTTATGGGTTGTGGACTTGGAAATCACCCCCAGAGAGTGTGAGAACTGAGAAATTCCTTGAAGTATAGGTAAGAATTAAGTCAGGTTAGCTAAAGGAGGAGGGCATGGGTGAGGGCATGATTTATATAAATACACAAAAGGAGTTTAGCTCTAGAGTTAATGTAATGAAGTTTGAACTTTATCCTGTCCAAACTGGAAACCCATTGGAAAGTAAGTATGTAGAAATATGGAAGTGAGAGTTTAGGCATATCAGGCAAATAGTGGAGTGACTAACATAGTTGCAGTTAGGATATTCTTGCCAAAAATCCTGAATTTGATGTTTGGCTCTGCCATTTGTAAGCTGAATGACTTTTGACCAGTTACTCATATCTCTAAAGCTGAATTTTTTATCCAAAAAAATATTTTAAGGGATAATAATAGCATCTTTCTCATAGTCATGTTTTGTGACTATAAAGGGTAAAACACTTGGCACAGTGTCTGGACCAGAGAAAGTGACAATATAAATAATGACCATCATTACATTGTTGGCAAGAAACTTTTGAAAACAAATGATGGAAGTGGAGAAAAAACTGAATGGAAGGAAAAATGAAGAGTTGGCAAGACTAGTCTGGATGTAGGAAGTAAAAAAGAATGCAATATCAAAGTGGATTCTGGGTTTGGGGCCTGAGAAAACAGGTGGTATCACTAGTATTCAAGAAAAATAATGCTGGTAGGAGGGAGGCAAGTAACTTCCTCACTGTACTCACTGCCTCTGGAAGGGGACTGGAATTCTCCCCAAGACCAGGTCAGGCATAGGCATGGTTGCATAATCATCTCAGCGACTGGACTGGAACAGAAAATTGAGACTTTAAGGACTATGAGGAGAATCATGTGTTGGAAAACATGGTAGAATAATAGGTGAAGAATGAGAAAGAGAAATAATAGAAACACAGACACTAGAATTAAGTATGAATAAAGGAACTGGCTATGGTTTTTCCCGTAGTCATGTATGGATGTGAGAGTTGGACTGTGAAGAAAGCTGAGCACCAAAGAATTGATGCTTTTGAACTGTGGTGTTGGAGAAGACTCTTGAGAGTCCCTTGGACTGCAAGGAGGTCCAACCAGTCCATTCTAAAGGAGATCAGCCCTGGGTGTTCTTTGGAAGGAATGATGCTAAAGCTGAAACTCCAGTACTTTGGCCACCTCAAGTGAAGAGTTGACTCATTGGGAAAGACTCTGATGCTGGGAGGGATTGGGGGCAGGAGGAGAAGGGGACAACAGAGGATGAGATGGATGGATGGCATCACCGACTCGATGGACATGAGTTTGAGTGAACTCCGAGAGTTGGTGATGGGCAGGGAGGTCTGGCGTGCTGCTATTCATGGGGTCACAAAGAGTCGGACACGACTGAGCGACTGAACTGAACTGAACAAAAATCCAAAGGGGTTACCTTGTTTAAAGTTAAAAAAGTTGTAAGCGGTGGGACCAGATTTCAAGCCTGAAAGAATCTACTTGCAATGCAGGAGACATAGGTTCAATCCCTGAGCCAGGAAGATCCCCTGGAGGAGGGCATGGCAACCCACTCCAGTATTACTGCCTGGAGAATCCTATGGACAGAGGAGTCTGGAGGGCTACAGTCTGTCTGTTAGTTGCTCAGTTGTGCCGGACTCTTTACTACCCCATGGACTGCAACCCACCAGGCTCCTCGGTCCATGGAATTTTCCAGGCAAGGATACTGGAGTGGTTTGCCATTTCCTTTTCCAGGGCTACAGTCTATAGGATTGTAAAGAGTCAGACACGACTGAAGCAACTCACTGACACAAACGAACCAGGAGGAAACTTAAACCTAGAAGTGAACTGAAATTGAACAGCAGATCAGGATTATTTCCTAAGGCAAAACCTTTGCTCTTGTTTTTTTTTTTTTTTCTTTTGAAAGATCTTATCAATTTTTAGTAAATATTCAATGTATTGTTAAACATTTATAAAATATGTATAGGTATAAGAAATATCATAGTTAGAGATGTAGCCAGGTTTTATGGAGTTTTTAGGGCATTCTATAAATAAAAGAAGACACAACCAAGAACACAAAATTTGATACAAAATTGTGTTAGATAGGGACTTCCCTGGTGGTCCAATGGCTAAGGCTTTATGGTCCCAATGCAGGGGGGCTGGGTTCGATCCCTAGACAGAGAACTAGATCCCACATGCTGCAACTAAAAAGAATAAGAGATTCTGTGTGCTGCAATTAATATCTGGTGCAGCCAAATAAATATATTTTAAAGTATTACATATAAATAGACACAATTAGAAGTAAAAAGGGCACTTCTCTTCTTTAAAATTAAAAAAAATAAATCACAATAGATTACAAATTTTTTAAAAGCACAGTGTTACAAATCCAGAAAAACATATTTATTTAGTGGTTTATTTTTGCTTTATTTTTAGTTGTGTGATGGAGAAGTGCATCCCATAACTTCCCCATCATTAAGGGTTTAACTAAAGAGTTTGCATTAGCTCTGGGTGTGATTTTGATGAGAGATGATTGTGAGGGGAAGAATGAGGAGGCAATGGTAGGAGGTGGGGCAGCTCTCAGATTGCTTCCTATCAGTGCCAATCAAACAACGCAACCTGGCACTGTGGCTGAGATTTAGCCTGAACTGTGCATTGCTTCTGCCTAGAAATCCATCCCCTTCAGGGTTAGTCAAGTCATGCCTTTGTACTTGCCCACCATGCTGGATTGTGATATACAGTGAGCAGAGGAAGCATGGGAGGGGAGTAGAGGAAGGAGGGAAAAATTGGGGGGGGGTGTCACAGGGTGGAATCTTTGATGATAAGACCTTTCCTTCTGGAAGTTCTGAATATACAGCAGTGAAAACTGAGATAGATTTTGTAACCAGAATGTATTTATGTATATTTTGGTAATTTAAAGATAGGGCTTCCTAGGTGGTGCTGGTAGTAAAGAATCCAGCTGCCAATGCAAGAGATGTAAGAGACATGGGGTGCGATTCCTAGGTTGGGAAGATCCCCTGGAGAAGGGCATGGCAACCGACTCCAGTATTCTTACCTGGAGAATCCCATGGACTGAGGAGCCCAGTGGGCTACAGTCCATACAGCTGAAAAGAGTCGGACAAAACTGAAGCAACTTAGCATGCACACAGGTAATTTGAAATGATAAATGTATCTATTTATCTATTTGTCCATATATACAATGGAATACCACCCAGCCACAAAAAAGAGTGAAATTTTGCCATTTGCAGCAACATGGATGGACCCGGAGGCATTATGCTGAGTGAAATAAATCAGACAGAGAACAACAAATGCCGTATGATATCACTTGCATGTGGAATCTAAGAAATACAACAAACTAGTGAATATAAAACAAAAGATGCAGACCCACAGATATAGAGTACGAACTAGTGGTTACCAGCGGAGAGCGAGATTATGCAATAGAGAGGTGGGGGAGTGGGAAACACAAACTACTGTGTGTAAGACAGGCTAACAGGAAGTATTGTATGACACAGGGAATACAGCCAGTATTTTGTAACAACTAAAAATGAAGTATAACCTTTAAAACTGTGAATCACTATATTATACAGTATATCATATATTGCATTGATCAATTTTTTTGTGTGTGAAAAGAAACAAAGGAATACATGCACACACACAGATACCCACATAAAACCATGTGGAGAAAAATACATGAAACTATTTTTTAACAGTGGTTACACTAGGGGAGTAGGTTTGGTATGGGGAAATGAGAAAGTTTTTACTTAAGCCAGCTGTTCTACTGTTTACTCTTTACAATGAATATCTATTTTATTGAAACAAAATTTTAAGACTATATATATATAATATATACTATATGGATTTCCCTGGTGGCTCAGACGGTAAAGCGTCTGTCTACAATGCGGGAGACCTGGGTTCGGTCCCTGGGTCGGGAAGATCCACTGTAGAAGGAAATGGCAATCCACTCCAGTACTCTTGCCTGGAAAATCCCAGGGACAGAGGAGCCTGATAGGTTACAGACCATGGGGTCGCAAAGAGTCGGACACGATACTATATATAACCAGGCACATGTAGAGCAGTGGCTAAGACCAGTTAAGCTGGAGAAACTATCAGGTATTTTCTTGTAGCATCGTTATCAGCTGCTCAGGGAAGAGTATTCTATTTCATCATAACTTATGATAAACTTACCATGAACTGTGTTGTATGAAAGGAGAGAATGTTAGCACTCCCCTTGATAAGGATGGAAGAGACTCTCGGGCCTGGCAATATGCATACAGTTAAGGCATCGCCACCTACGTTGTGGCATCTAACCACTGTTGGGCTCCCCTGGTGGCTCAGCTGGTAAAGAGTCTGCCTGCAATGTGGGAGACCTGGGTTCAATCCTTGGGTTGGGGAGATCCCCTGAAGAAGGGATCTTGTATGTATGTGAGAGTTGGACTATGAAGAAGGTTGAGCACCAAAGAATTGATGCTTTTGAACTGTGGTGGTGAAGAAGATTCTTGAGAGTCCCTTGGACTGCAAGGAGATCCAACCAGTCATCCTAAAGGAGATCAGTCCTGAGTGTTCATTGGAAGGACTGATGCTGAAGCTGAAACTCCAATACTTTGGCTACCTGATGCAAAGAGCTGACTCATTTGAAAAGACCCTGCTGCTGAGAAAGATTGAGGGCAGGAGGAGAAGGGGATGACAGAGGATGAGATGGTTGGATGGCATCGCCGACTCAATGGACATGAGTTTGGGTAGGCTCTGGGAGTTGGTGATGGACAGGGAGGCCTGGCGTGCTGCGGTTCATGGGGTCGTAAAAAGTTGGACACAACTGAGCGACTGAACTGAACTGAACCTAGTATTCTGGCCTGGAGTATTCTGGCCTGGAGAATTCCATGGACTGTATAGTCCATGGGGTTGTAAAGAGTCAGACACAACTGAGTGACTTTCACTTTCACTACCATGAAATAAAACATTAGATTAAAAATCAAAACAAAACCTGGGCAAAAAATCTGTTCTACTTTTTGTCATTTAGATCATCAATCATACAGTAGTTAAATCCCAGCAATCGGCATCATATTAATCAGGTCACAATGGCTGGCTTTTTCTTATCTTTTACTCTCATTTTCTGATTTCTTTTCCAGTCCTTACTTAGCCCTAATTATTTGATAGCTTTTTCAATAAGCAACATTGAAATCTCCAGTCTTATTGAAAATGAATTAGACTAGGAAACAGTCAGAACAGTGATATTATGATGCTTCTCTTTATATATTTAAAGATTTTCTGAGCAATATTAACTATAGCCTGTAACTTTAAGTCACATTTAGTCAGTCCTGAAAATGGAGATGTGCAAGTGGGTTCTAGATAATAATTCAGAGTGTTGCATGGTGCTAAAAATTTCCTGAGGGGTCGAAAAGCTCTCTTTGGGTTATTAGGGAAAGAAAATGGACTATTGAACGCACAAGGGATTTGGGAATGAAAGGTACTATAGAAATAATAGGACTAATTATTATTACTTTATTAATTGTTATTCTGTTTTGATTGATTGCTTTCTATTTCAAGTCTTAAAATATTTCAATTTTATAGAATTTTATGTAATTTCTTTCCTTAAAATCTTCACTTAATATCAATGATATTTTTCACCCCACTTCCTCTGATAGTTCAGTGCTTAGAAACCATATGACATTATAAGACAATAAAAATAATTTTCTGAGGTAAAATTAACTTTAAAGACAATGGTGTGGCTTATACTATACCTACTATTTTTATGTTAGATGAAGAAAAATATGTAACACATATAGACAGACATGCTGCTGCTGCTGCTTAGTTGCTGAGTCATGTCTTATTCTGTGTGACCCCATGGACTACAGTGCACCAGGCTCCTCTGTCCATGGAATTCTCTAGGCAAGAATACTGGAGTGGGTTGCCTTGCCCTCCTCATAGACACATATATTTATATAAATAAAAGCTTGCTTTAAAATTTGACTACAAAGTAATGTAACCTCATGATGGGTAATTTGGAAAACAAAGAAAAGTATAAATAAGAAAATATTTTAAACATTTCTAAAATATATCAATTAAACTAGTCCTTAATAGTTCAGTATATTTTCTTCCAATTTTTTCTTTTAAATATTTGCATACACAGGTGAACATTCCATATAAATTTTCTTTTCAAAATTGGGATCGTATTCTTTTTTGGGGGGAGAGGAATGCCATGCCCCATGACTTTCAGGACCTTAGCTCCCCAACCAGGAATCGAACCTAGGCCTGGACAGTGAAAGCTCTGAGTTCTAACCACTGGACTGCCAGAGGATTTCTGAGATCATATTCTAGCCATTGTTTTATACCTATTCTTTAAACCCATTCTGAGGATTTTTTTTTTCATGAGATTAAGCATTATTTGTAAAAAAATGTGCTTAATGAATATATAATAGTCATCACTTGGCTGTATTAAAATACCTGTAAACATTTCATATTGTGTCTGTTGGGGTTCTGAAAGGAAGCAGGTGACACAGTCAACTGATGCACTGGCTAGAATTAACAAAGGGATGCTTTGCAAGTGTGAGTTCAGGGCCAGGGACACCAAGAAGGGATAGCAAAGTACCCAGGAGCCATGCCACACAGCCTGAAGAGGAAAAGGGAAGCGTGGTTACCAGGATCTGAAGAGCTGCAGCCATCAGAAAGGGTCTCCCGATAGGAACTTCAGTGGAGAACTCAGCTGGTCCCAACCCCAGCCTGGCAGGGGCTTGTGAAGTCAGTGCTCCAATTTCTCTCTATTTCTGCCTTCCAAACTCATGCTTCTGCTTACCACTGACCAAACCCAGCCAGAAATCAAAGAGCAAGAGAATCAGCTGATGTTGAGAACAGAGAGCTCAGCCGCCGCCCTGGGACAAGAGTGGGAAAAGGTGGATAGTATATCTGAACTGGCAAATATTCAGCATACTTATTGTTTTCAGTGTTCCCCCATCCCCACCTTTTCACTATTAGAGCAACAGAAAGAAAGAAAGTGAGGTTGCTCAGTAGTGTCCAACTCTTTGCAACCCCATGAACTGTAGCCTACCAGGCTCCTCCATCCATGGAATTTTCCAGGCAAGAGTACTGGAGTGGGTTGCCATTTCCTTCTCCAGGGCATCTTTCTGACCCAGAGATTGAACCCAGACCTCCCAGTTTGCAGGCAGTGCTTTACAATCTGAGCCACTGGGGAAGCCAGAGCTTAGAGCAATAAGGCTCTGAGAAATACATTTGCAGGCTTGTTCTTCAGTTCTTTTAGATAAGTATCCTGACTATGACCCATCCGACTGCCCTGTCAATGATGTGATAATGGAAAAGTAAATTTGCATCAGGCATACCATGCATGACTAAAATCATGTCACCTAATCGAGAATCAATTGTCCTTGTTTTGCTCCATGCTGCTGCTGCTGTGCGACCCCACAGATGGAAGCTCACCAGGCTTCCCCGTCCCTGGGATTCTCTAGGAAAGAACACTGGAGTGGGTTGCCATTTCCTTCTCCAATGCATGAAAGTGAAAAGTAAAAGTGAAGTCGCTCAGTCATGTCCGACTCCACGTGACCCCATGGACTGCAGCCTACCAGGCTCCTCTGCCCATGGGATTTTTCAGGCAAGAGCACTGGAGTGGGGTGCCATTGCCTTCTCTGGTTTTGCTCCATAGCTGATATTAATAGGACCCACAGCACAGGATTTTTTGGTTTCCTATCTAGGCACACATCCCATGCTGCCAAACCCAAGTGGCATCTTATATTAGCAAAATGAGGCAAAGTCACAGACCACTGACCTCAAACCATCAATTTCAGAACTCTGTATTTCTGCCATTCAACAGAAAACAAGACAAAACCTCCAGGACAACAAAGGGAAGAACTCGGAGTTTTATATCTGTCCCTCACTGTTATTTTTCCTAAAAGGAACTCACACCCTCCTCGAGGATATCTTCCCAACCCAGGGATCAAACCCAGGTCTCCCTCATTGCAGGCAGATTATTTACTGTATGACCCATCAGGGAAGACTAAAAGGAACTCGACATGTAGTTTTAAAGGAAGCCAGATTGCTGGAGAACATTTTAATCTTTATAGCATGGGTTTTTTAAGATTGGTTGGATTTGGCCCTGCAAGTAACTTAACTCAGCATGTCCGACTCTTTGTGACTCCATGAACTGTAGCCTGCCAGGCTCCCCGTCTATAGGATTTCCCAGGCAAGAATACTGAAGTGAGTTGCCATTTCTTCCTCCAGGGAATCTTCCTGACCCAGGAATATAACCCACGTGTCTTGCATCTTCTGTATCGATAGGCAGATTCTTTACTACTGCGCCAGCTGGGAAGTTACCCCAATAACTTACTAACAGCAACTCAGTTTTATCCAGACATACTAAGAAAGAAGCACATTAAAATGATGACTCAGCCATTCCCTTGTTATAGAATGTTGAATATAGTGGGGATCAAGTCCCCTGCAGTTGCATGAAATGCTATTAGTATGAATTTTCATGATCTCTTCCGAAAAACCTTCTGACAGAAAAATACTACATCAAATTGTCTCTTTCACCATGGGAGAGAAAACCATTTTAACTAAATAAGAGCATATTCTTGTCTTTCCTAATCCATCAAAACAGCTAAGTGCAAGGGACAATTTCTTACCAAGGATTTGAGAAGAGGCAGCATGAAACTTTCACATCCCTCCTGATACATTACCAGGTTTGCAAGCATTGGGAGACTTTTTCTTCCTTAATTTCCTCTCAAGAAGTTCTTTAAAAGGCTGTATACAAGTGGGAAGTTTCGAAGAAGATCATTTTGTATATTGTACCTCAAAAAATCAATACAGTGACAGTGTAGCACTCAGAAACTTGGTGATTTGATTCTCTTATTTTAACTTCTGGAGCTGCTATAACAAAATCACACCAATATTCATCAACAAAATTCAATTTTTATAACAAACCTCTTCATAGAATCAACAGTGTAAGAATCCAGAGAAGTTTCATATGTATTTCACATGGGAAATCTGATTTGCTTTCTTTTTCCTTACAAAAATGAATCCTAGTCCCAGTTTGATCCAGTAAATATAATTATTGAGAACTTTACAATGTAATACATGCTTTATGTATATTTCAATGTTTTTATTTGTATTTTATATACTCAGGGTAATTAAAGACATTCACCAAAGTGAAAGTAGTTGAAGCAGTATTTTAACCTCTTTTTCTGTTCTATGACTAAGAGGAATTCTAATTTTTGAAATTAATTAATTAAACATTATTGAATACAAACTGTGCTGGAGAGAGTGATATTCACATTCAATGTGAATGGCAAATATGCAGAGATACTAAGATGCAAATGGTATAGTCTCTGTTCTCAAAAACTTTAAATAGTAGGATAAGACAATAAGCATACTAACTACAAAACTGAATATTGTAAGAGTTTTAAAATAGAGAGAATAAAGAGGGAGTAACAATCAGAATTAAAATGCAGAAATGGGCCAAGTGATAGGAAAAGATTTACATAAGTGACACCTTTTGGTAAGGGTTCGGGAGTTTGGGTATTATGCATGTATGTATGTATGTATTTTTACTTTTTATTTTATAGAAATTTTAGAAGCACAGAAAGAGTATGGAGTTTTCATGTACCTTTCATGCAGCTTTCCCTAATGATGATATCTTATATAATTATAGTACCTTATTATCAAAACTAGGAAATTTACATTTATACAAGACTTAACTAAACTGTAGACATCATTAAGTCTTGTTTCATCAGTATTTACATGCACTCATGTGTGAGTGGATTCCCTGGTGGCTCAGACCATAAAGAATCTGCCTGTAATGTAGGAGACCTGGGTTCGATCCCTGGGTTGGAAAGATCACCTGGAGGAGGGCATGACAACCCACTCCAATTATTATTGCCAGGAAAACCCCCATGTACAGAGGAGCCTGGTGGGCTACAGTCTATGGGGTCACAAAGAGTCGGACACGACTGAGCTACTAAGCACACAGATGGAATTTTATCATATGTAGATTTGTGGAACCATCAGCACACTCAGGACAGATCTATTCCACCACCATCAAGAAAATCCCTCATGCTACCCTTGAACCCCCTCTCTTTGAGTCTAACCCCTGGAAATCAATAACATGTTCATCGTGCCAATTTGGTATTTCAAGAATATTATATAAATAGAATCAAACAATATGCAATCTTTTGTGCTTGTTTTTTTTCATTTGGTATAATATCCTTAAGCCCTTAAGATCTACCTAAGTTGTTGCATGCATCAATAGCCCATTCTTTTTGGTTGCTGAATAGTATTCCATTGAATGGACATGTCACAGTTTATTCATCTATTTTCCAGTTGAAAAAAAGGGAAGGACTCTTTTCACCACTGGGTTATTGAAAATAAAGCTGCTATGAATGTATATAGGTTTTGTTTGTGAATTTAAATTTTTATTTCCTTAGGACAAACATTTAAAAGTATGATTTCTGGGTCATAAGTTGAGTGTTTAAAGGTATAATTTTAATAAATTTATAGTTGTCCACCACTATAAGCATTCTTGAATAAGCATTATTTGTGAATATTCTTAGTGATTTCAAATAAGAATTAAAATTGCTTTGCCAGGGGGATATGCAGGTTTTAATTACTTTTAATAAATTCAAAAAAGTCAAGATAATTTCCAATATTTTGCACCAGAATTATGTGAGCAGGTCCATTCTTCAATTTTGAAATAACATGAGTATTATCATTTAAAAGTGTCACCAACCTAAAGTCCAAAATTGGTATCTTGTTTTCAGTTGCATTGTTATTGCTTATGAGGAGAGTATTTCTACTGAATAGTTGCATTCTTTGATGAACTTCCTATATATCTATTTCACCCAACTTTTGCTTGGGGATTTAAAATTTTTTCTTACTGATTCTTAATATTTATGTGTGTGTATTGACACAAATAAAATAATATTGCTGAAAGTTTGTTTTTGCTTTTTAGTCTTTTAAAAAATGTTTTTTGACATACATACATTTCATGCCATTAAACAGGCTAATCTAACATCCTTTTTTAAATTTATGGTTTTTGCACTGAATATTATGCTTAAAATCTTTGCCCACAAAGTTTATATAGTGATTCCCAGCATGTTCTCTAGTAATTTTGCAGTTTTTATTTTAAACATACATCATTATGCCATCTAAAATTTATTTCAAAAGAAGAAAACAGGTAAAGAACTAACTTTACTGTTTACCAGCTTTAGCCAGTGGTCCTAGCACCATTAAAAGAATAGTTTGTATTCCCCATTAATTTAAAGTGCTATCTTTATCATACACCAAGTTCTGTATTTATTTAGGTGTATTTCTGAATTTATTCTTTTATTTCATTGGTCTCTTTTTCTATTCATGTATCAGTATTATATTTTATTCAATATTGACTTTGTGATACATTTTATGACTTCCCTGGTGGCTCAGATGGTAAAGCATCTGCCTACAATGCAGGAGACCTGGGTTCAGTCCCTGGGTTGGGAAGATCTCCTGGAGAAGGCAATGGCAACCCACTCTAGAACTCTTGCCTAGAAAATCCCATGGATGGTGGAGTCTGGTATGCTACAGTCCATGGGTCACAATTTATAATCTATAGGTTAAGTTCACAACCATTACTTGATCAATTATGAAAAGTCACATTGGAATATGAGGATTTTTACTACAGTTAGAAAAATGTTTAGATATATGTGGAAATGATTAACTTCTTTTCAATATGGAAAATTTTCATTTAGTCTGTTAGTAAAGAAGTCTTGCATATTACTTGCTAAGCTCACACCTAGATTATTTTATTTTGGGGTGTCATTATGAACTGATCATTTTTTCATGTTATGTTTTGACAAGTTATGCTAATATTTTTGTTAGTTTTCCATTAATTCATACATGAGATTATGCTACAGTGGGGTTTTGCTAATTGTATATAAATACACTGTAAAGCACTCCTTCATTCTCTATCCTCTGAAACCATTTAAGTAGCATGAGAATGGTTTATTCAGGGAGTGGGAATAAACCTGAATGGTTTGTTTGGGGAGTGGGGATGGGAATCTACTCACACATCCAAGAAGGTTGGGTACCTAGGGCAAGGGGAGAGTCCTTCCTTGATACCTCTCTTCATTTCCTATAAAATTATTTGTTTCCTGACACAGTCTCTTCTTTAACATACTTTCCTGTTTTGCTTATATGTATTTTCTTGGAAAATAATCCATTTTCCTTAAGACTATCAAAATTTTTTTTAGCATAGAACTATACAAACTATTCCATTTGTGATTTAGTAATTTACATTTTTAATAAAAAAACAGAGCCACTAATTGAATTCTTTCTGATGATAGTATTATACAATTAGAAACAAACATTAAAATATCTTTTCTTTAGGTCTAGTGAACATTTTTTCTTTTCTTTTTTTTTAAACCCATTTCCTATTTTCCCCTAAAGAGGAACATTGAACTCATATCTGTTTCCACACACTTTTTTCTCTCTCTTGATTGTGATCTCTTTCACATTCTCTCTCTTCCAGTCCCCTTTTACCTCAGTTATGCCCAGCCTTTTTTCTCTTTCGCTCCACCTTCAAAAAGCAATTATAATTTAGAAAGAATTCAGACTAACACATTCCCAAAAAGCTTCAGTTAATATATTCCTCACCATCATGATTCCTGTAAAGAAACAGACTCTGTGATTTCTGAGAACTCTACAGTCTGGCTCAACAGGGACATTTCAGTCAGTCACATATGTCAGGGGTAACCTTGCCAAATAGACAGAGGCCAAGCGAAGTAAGATTACTTACAAGGTCTTTCCCTGGATACTCTTCTGCCTTCTAGCCTCAGTTATGTTTAGCTTAAGAAATATGGACAGAAACAAGTAATTTGGAATGAAAGATGGAAGTATGATTCCTGCTAATGTACAGAAGCTATATTCATAGAGAAGACCTTATGGAGCCTAAGGGTGTACTTGCCTGTTCTTTTTGATAGGTTATGATACAACTTGACACTTTACTACTCTTCAAGTTGGGGGCTTTATGATACAAGGGAAACAAACTGATTCAAATCACTGCAAGGAAAGATGTTTAGTGAAGGATGCACACAGTAGAAGAACTAGCAAACCACTAGGGCCTGAAGCTGTAAAACATTTTGCATAAATTGCTCTCCTATCCTCCCAGAAATGCTTCCTATCTTGACTTCAAGATAGGAACCCAAGTTCCTATCAATTGGAACCCAGTTCCAATCAATACCTCCTTTGCTGTGCCTCCCAAGAAATGCATCACCTGATTCCTATCACCAAAGAGCTTGGAGTCAAACTATATGACCTCTAAAATAAGAAATGGCCTCATGATTGCTAGTTGTCTGAAACCCCACAGCAAAAAGCTTATTAATAGCAATGCCATTTAGTGGAATGTTTTGTTTCTGGTGACTAGCAGAGGTGAGGACAAGCAAAGTAAAATTAGAAATTGTAAGGGAAAATATAAAATGGATTTTTTCATCAATGTTGCATTTACTGTATTTTTTAAAAAAAATCTCAGTACTTACTTGACAAATATTTTTTATCCCTCCCTCAGCTTTCAATGCCACTTAAAGAAAACATTCTAGGATGTGTATGATTGTGCTCTAATTACAGTTGAGGGCACAGTGGCATGTGATTGTGGTATAATAACTAAAGCCCTGGAGTGCCTTTTTATTCCATTAAAAAATGACCTTAGCTTTGGATCACAGAGCTTTTGCATTGATTTGTCTCTTTTGTGGTTTCCTCTCCACAGGTCTGCTTCCCCATACAGGGTGATGCATTGAATTGTGACACATGGGAGTCAGTGAAATTAACTATCTTTCCCGTGAGAAATAATTCATCATTCAGCATTTGCTATTAACATGCCTCTGCTGGGAGTGAATGAAGTCACATGAAGAGTATGGAAGTGGTGGAGCAGATGGGAATTACATAAATATAATTTAGCGCTCATGATGGAGACAACAGTAATTTTCTCATCTGCAAACAGGAGGCATTTGGGCGGCAGAAAAGGAGATGTTGATACATTCCGTTGCTGTAAAAAGAAATGGCTCTAATTGCTTCTATGGAAATCATACCTATTTGAGGCTAATTTAAATTTTGTTTTCTGCCTGTCTCAATAGCGTATTCTAAAAGCTATGATTAATATTGGACCTGATCATGTCCTCTAGTAAGAAGACTTCCCCGATTTCTCTAGAATTGAGGACGTACCTCTGTTCTCAGCACAGGCAGTGTGGGTCTCAGACACTACGCCTCTGGACTGGATTCTTGTTTTGGGGAGCAGGAGCTAGAAGGAGTGACATGAGCTGGGATCAGTCAGTGAAAAAAAATTCAGTGAAAATTCAGTTCAGTCGCTCAGTCGTGTCCGACTCTTTGCGACCCCATCTGGTTGGATCTCCTTGCAGTCCAAGGGACTCTCAAGAGTCTTCTCCAGCACCACAATTCAAAAGCATCAATTCTTCGGCGCTCAGCCTTCTTCACAGTCCAACTCTCACATCCATACATGACCACAGGAAAAACCATAGCCTTGACTAGACGGACCCTAGTCGGCAAAGTAATGTCTCTGCTTTTGAAAATGCTATCTAGGTTGGACATAACTTCTCTTCCAAGGAGTAAGCATCTTTTAATTTCATGGCTGCAGTCACCATCTGCAGTGATTTTGGAGCCGCCAAAAATAAAGTCTGACTCTGTTTCCACTGTTTCCCCATCTATTTCCCATGAAGTGATGGACCAGATGCCATGATCAGTCAAACCAGTCTAAAAAATATCTATGAAAGGCTTCCTGCAAGCCAGATTTTGTGCATGCGATGGGGCCACAGCATAGATAAGAAAGTCCATGATGCTTATCTTCTCCAGCTTAGAAAGTATCCTTGAACCCAAGAGGACATGGGCCAAAGTGTTCACTGAAGTATTATGTGTAATAGTGAGAATTCAGAAGTGAGCCAAATGCCTATCAACTGAAGACTGGCAAAATAAACTATGTGATATCTACACGGTGGAAAACCATCCCAAATTTGTAAAGACTGAAGTAGATTTACACGTGGAAAGACATCTAGGGCCTCTGATGCTAGAGAACAATCAACTCTACAAAGTGATATATCCAGTAGGAAAAGCTATAGAAACATGCATGATACTTTATATTTTGCTCCTATCATCAGATGCATACAAACAGCTCTGGAAAAATACTCTCCATAGAGGGTCCTCCTGTATGGTGGCAGGAGTGCTGTTCACACTGGAGACGGGTCGTTTGGTGACAGTCTGGTACCCTTCTCTCATGGCCCTCCATCAACCTCTGGTTAACTTCAGGGAGTGAAAAGGGACCAGGATTAAAGGTAATCGTCAAAGGGAACTTTGGGTATTATCTACAAAGTTTTAATTCTTAAAGGTAATTATGTTAATAAAGTAAATGTATATTAAAAGTTAATAATTCAATAGTAATGCGTAATTTCTGCTTTTGGGATGCCAGTGCTCCAGAGGAGAAACATGTGTGTAACTGGGGCTTCCCAGGTGGGGCAGTGGTAAAGAATCTGCCTGCCAATGCAGGAGATGCAGGAGACTCAGGTTCAATTCCTGGGTTGGGAAGATCCCCTGGAGGAGGAAATGGTAACCCACTCCAGTATTCTTGCCTGGAGAATACCATGGATAGAGGAACCAGGCAGGCTACAGTCCAAAAGGTCATAAAAGAGTTGGACATGACTGAGCACGCATGCTCTCTAATAATGCTGATGCAAGACAAAGTGTGGTCCTTGCTTTCCTTGACACCTAACTATTTGTGGTAGGTGTATGGGGGAGCAGGGTGCAGAGATCTGTCTCTCTGCTTCTTGGAGGAGTAGGGATTTAGTGAAAGTGTCCTCAGTGAAAGATGATTTTCTACTTCACAGCCTTCTGGGCAGCTTTGGTAGTCTCACTAGCTGTCATCCAACAACCAAACCATGTCAGGAGACATAATCCAGGGGACAAGAGGAAGGGGCTGGTGGAAGAGCCAGAGGAAGGTTCTAGCCTGTACTCATTAGGAATGAAAGTAAAAGTTGCTCAGTCATGTCCGACTTTTTGCAACCCCAAGGCCTATACAGTCCAGGCCAGAATACTGGAGGGGGTAGCTGTTTCCTTCTCCAAGGCATCTTCTCAACCTAAGGACCAAACCAGGTCTCCCACATGGCAGGTGGATTCTTTTTGCCAGCTGAGCCACCAGGGAAGCCCATTAGGAATGGCTTATCTGCCATTAAATAAAATTAACCCTGGCTATCTAAAGCCAAGGGGAATGAATTGGTGGTTCACAGTGTCCACTGGAGGCTGGAGGACTAAACTTGAAAAATATAGAGAGGAACTAAGCTCATGGAGGCAGGAGTGGGGGTGGTAATGATGCGGGAGAGTTCAAAATCTCTCATTCAGCAACAGCTGCCTGAACACAAATAAGATCTTGTAACCCCATCATCTTTGTCCCAGGTTGACTCTGATTGGTCCAGATTAGGTCACACTGGCTGTCAGAGAGGAGAAAGGGAGAAAACAGAGTCCTCAGCTAACACAGTGGATGATGGTATCCATCAACACAGTGCTAGGAGTGGAGGTCCCCCAGATAGGAATGGGGTGGGAAGGATGGAAAGTCCAGAGGCAGTGGTTCCTAACTGGTTACTTAATAAGCACAGGGTGCTGTTCTAAGCACTTAATATGAGCATTGTTTAACGTAATAATTACAAGAACTCTGTCGGTTACATATTATCACTGCTATTATTCCTGTCACAGAGGGGTTAAAAAACTTTCCCTGGATGGCAGATACTGACTTGGTGGTCTAGCTCCTAAGACTATATTTTTAATGATCTGCTACTGCAGATATCTACTCTCTGTCCCTTCCTTGCCTCCTGCCCCCCATCCCACTATTTCCCATAGGAATATGGAACGTTTTAAAACATTGAATAGGAAATGTGTAAGACATATTATCCTTAAAGAAACCCAAAGGGTTTTCATAGCTGTAATCTCAGTTCTGCTTGTTACATCTCCAAATTTAGGGTGAAAAAATATTTTTATTATTTTTTTCTATTGTTAAAGGAAGCAATTATAAATTCTATGACTTGCCTAAATGCCCTCTTGATTGAGTACTAAATTGAGACAAGAGCTCAGAACTACTCAACTATCATTCATCCCTATTGTCAGAAAATAATAACTGCCTCCTTCAGTGAGGTTTCTAGAGCCAGCCCTCATTTTAAAATAGACTCTATAAACCATGCATCAGATTAATTCATTAATCTTCCTTGTTTAAAACTGTCCAGTGGTTCCCATCACATTTAGAATACAAACTTAACTCCTACTCAGGGCTACGAACATTACAGGGGGTCCCTGCCTCTGGGCCTCATCTCTTTCCACTCTTTCCCATGTACTTTGTCTTCTTCTTATTTCCAAATATTCTAGACTAACTCCTACATTAGGACTTGAATCACTGTTCCTTCTACTAAGATCCCCTAGAGAAGGAAATGGCAAACCACTCCAGTACTCTTGCCTGGAAAATCCCATGGACAGAGGAGCCTGGGGGGTTACAGTCCACAGGGTCACAAAGAGTCAGACATGACTGAACACATGGCATGTATCATATCCCTCTGCTAGGAATGCTCCTGGCCTACTCTTCACAAGGCTGACTTCTTGCCCTTCAGCTCTCAAATTACACTACATCTGGAAGACAACTTTCCTGACTAATCCTGAACTAAAGTAACCCTATCTCCTAATCCCTCTGCCCTGTGTTAATGTCCTGGCTGATAGCATTTATCAGCCTGAGATTTTCTTGTTTATCTGTCAGCTTATTCTTGAATGATGGAGTCTCTTCTCCATGAATGTAGAGTCCCAGAGGGCACCAAACCTGTCTGTCCTATTTAAGACCAAGTGTGGATCACAATAAACTGTGGAAAATTCTGAGAGAGATGGGAATAGCAGACCACCTGACCTGCCTCTTGAGAAATCTGTATGCAGGTCAGGAAGCAACAGTTAGAACTGGACATGGAACAACAGATTGGTTCCAAATAGGAAAAGGAGTACATCAAGGCTGTATATTGTCACCCTGCTTATTTAACTTCTATGCAGAGTCCATCATGAGAAACCCTGGACTGGAAGAAGCACAAGCTGGAATCAAGATTGCCGGGAGAAATATCAATAACCTCAGATATGCAGATGACACCATCCTTATGGCAGAAAGTGAAGAACTAAAAAGCCTCTTGATGAAAGTGAAAGAGGAGAGCGAAAAAGTTGGCTTAAAGCTCAACATTCAGAAAATGAAGATCATGGCATCTGGTCCCATCACTTCATGGGAAATAGATGGAGAAACAGTGGAAACAGTGTCAGACTTTATGTTTTTTGCAGAAAGTGAAGAACTAAAAAGCCTCTTGATGAAAGTGAAAGAGGAGAGCGAAAAAGTTGGCTTAAAGCTCAACATTCAGAAAATGAAGATCATGGCATCTGGTCCCATCACTTCATGGGAAATAGATGGAGAAACAGTGGAAACAGTGTCAGACTTTATGTTTTTGGGCTCCAAAATCACTGCAGATGGTGACTGCAGCCATGAAATTAAAAGACGCTTACTCCTTGGAAGGAAAGTTATGACCTACCTAGACAGCATATTCAAAAGCAGAGATATTACTTTGCTGACTAAGGTCCGTCAAGTCAAGGTTATGGTTTTTCCAGTAGTCATGTATGGATGTGAGAGTTGGACTGTGAAGAAGGCTGAGCGCTGAAGAATTGATGCTTTTGAACTGTGGTGTTGGAGAAGACCCTTGAGAGTCCCTTGGACTGCAAGGAGATCCAACCAGTCCATTCTGAAGGAGATCAGCCCTGGGTGTTGTTTGGAAGGAATGATGCTAAAGCTGAAACTCCAGTACTTTGGCCACCTCATGTGAAGAGTTGACTCATTGGAAAAGACTCTGATGCTGGGAGGGATTGGGGGCAAGAGGAGAAGGGGACGACCGAGGATGAGATGGCTGGATGGCATCACTGACTCGATGGATGTGAGTCTGAGTGAACTCCGCGAGTTGGTGATGGACAGGGAGGCCTGCCATGCTGCGATTCATGGGGTCACAAAGAGTCAGACACGACTGAGCAACTGAACTGAACTTTCAGCCAGCACCCTCCAATGTATGTGGGATATAAGTGATCATAGAAGAAATTTCCAGTCTTCCCAAAGATTCAGGTTTTCCCTTTACCTCCCAAAGGTCAAATAATTATCTGGATGAGCTTGGAAAAATTCCTCTACTTTTATAGTTTGAGAAGCTGGGAAAAAAAAATTAAAGTAACCTGCCTGAGTTCACAGCAAGTTTGCAGCAAACATGAACTGAAATCTGAGTGTTTTCCCTTCCCTAATAGAGCTCTACTCAGCTCCCTGGGCTGCCTACACTCTGAATGGGGAGCAGAGGTGACCTTTGATTTATAACCTCGGTGGCATCATTATGAGAGGCAATGTGGATACACAGAGATGTTGCCTCTCTGAAGAAGAATATCTTATCACTGGGATGGCTGGGCACCTGAACTTATGACAGCAAAAAGTCTCTTTGGGCACTTCCCATGTACTATTTTAAGAACTTATAGTGTAGTAATCTATACACTCCTCATACAACACCTATTAAGTAGATACTATCATCATCCCTATTTATAGACAGGAAATTTGAGAAACAGAAGTTAGGGAACTTGCCTAAGACTACATGGTTAGTAGAGTTATGGAGTAGGATGGTTCAGACACAGGTGTTCTACTCCAAAGTGCTTGGTTTTAACCCTGAGCACTGTTCTGCCTGCTCTGGCCATGAGGTACACTTTGTCCCCCTGAAACATCAAATCAGAGTTTCCATTGAGGCAAAACAGTTAAGAACTCTAGGTGAACTGGGAAGCAAATAGTAAAAAGTAGTGCTATTTTATCAACGCAGTATTGGCAGAACCATCTTGCTTTTTCAGGCTTTAATTTTCTTTGTACAATGGTCCTCCATAAATGGCAATGAAAGAAACAGAACAAACACCATTGAGTCACCAGCTTCCGAGGTACTGAGAGGTGCTTTTATTGATGGCAGGTGTGTACAGTTTCCTGGAACATGTTGTTTGTGAATAAAGATATCTTTCTGGCATTAAGAGAGTAGAGAGTATGTGGATCCTGCTCGCCTGAGAGCATGACACAACTAAATAATTGATTAAAGAGGGATGGCTCCTCTGCCTCTCCTCCTGGGCCAGAGTGCTTCATTTAAGCTGCTCTCTGCAGGCAGAGATGGCAGCTGGACAAAGGCATGGCTCCAGCAGAGTCACAAGCAAAGTAGCACAACAGCATCTCTCTCACCTCATGAGGAGCAAGCAGCCCCTTTAGGTCAAGAGCTCTCTGCTTCCTGACTGAATGGGGGCAATTTCCTAGGCTGCAACTGTTGCCACATTCCCCTTCTCAATTCCATTAAGTTTGAGTTATTGACTTTCCATTCTGATTGCCACTGAAATTTTTTAAAAAATCATTCAGAGATAAGAGTCCAGAAGGACGTAGGATCTCAGATATAAAAATAAATAAGCTGTCTTCAGAAAGATCAGAGGGCCAAGAGGGTATCTGGATGAAATATTTCATTTGGTAATACAGCTTGCTGATGGCAGGGATGAGGTATCTTCCTTTACTCTTATTTTTTACAAACCAGATAGGTGTGTAAGTTTTGGAATTTTCTAGCATACCTTTAACTGCTTTGATAGTGAAGTTTGGATACAAAAGACATGCTTATACTCCTTCACAGTCACATTTCAGATTGACTCTATTTAAAAGTGACAAACTAATTGTTTCTCTGATATTTTTTTTATTTTTAATATAAATCTATTTATTTTAATTGGAGGTTAATTACTTCACAATATTATATTGGTTTTGCCATACATCAATATGAATCCACCACAGGTATACATGTGTTCCCCATCCTGAACCACCCTCCCTCCCCTGTCCCCGTACCATCCGTCTGGGTCATCCCAGTGCACCAGCCCCAAGCATCCAGTATCATGCACTCAACCTGGACTGGTGATTCGTTTCATATAGGATATTATACATGTTTCAATGCCATTCTCCCAAAAGATCCCACCCTCTCCCTCTCCCACAGAGCCCAAAAGACTGTTCTATACATCTGTGTCTCTTTTGCTGTCTCGCATACAGGGTTATCGTTACCATCTTTATAAATTCCATATATATGCTTTAGTATACTGTATTGGTGTTTTTCTTTCTGACTTACTTCACTCTGTATAATAGGCTCCAGTTTCATCCACCTCATTAGAACTGATTCAAATGTATTCTTTTTAATGGCTGAGTAATACTCCATTGTATATATGTACTACAGCTTTCTTATCCATTCATCTGCTGATGGACATCTAGGTTGCTTCCATGTCCTGGCTATTATAAACAGTGCTGCAATGAATACACGTGGAAAACCAGAAGCAGGAGGCTTAAGTCCAGATCTGATATTTTCTAAAGTGATATAGACCTATTGATACTCAAGGATGGATAGCTGGGCATGGTCAGAAATGGGTGGGTCAGAAAAGGGTTGTCAAATCTGTTTGGTGTTGAACCTTCATGAAAACACTCTCCTTTCTATTACTGCATAGCTAAAACCCAGCGTGGGGGTGCTTTCCGGGTAGCTCAGTTGGTAAAGAACCTGCCTGCAATTCAGGAGACCCCAGTTTGATTCCTGGGTCGGTAAGTTCCCCTGGAGAATTGGTAGCCTATCCCTGGGGAAGGGATAAGATACCCACTCCAGTATTCTTGCTTGGAGAATCCCCACAGACCAGGCTACTGTCCATGGAGTCAAAAGGAGTCAGACACGAGTGGGTGACTAGGCATAGCATAGCACAAAACCCAGCACACATATGGTAGGTAAACATTCAGTCTTTTCTTACAGAAATAGTTCTTAGTTTAAAAAATTATCATAAACAATTAACTGAATTACTGCTTTATCAGTTTATTAAGTTACATAGTTGTCCAATATTTCCAAACTAATTAGCAACTATACAAAATTCAAACTATTTTTTTCTACTCCATTTCCTCCAGCACCTCAATAACAAAACCACCAGCAAACTAATATTCATTGTTGGAAGCACACTTGAGAGACCATACAAATCTGCCCTTTGGACTGGACAAAAATGTTCTGGAAAGAGCAACTTTAAAATGGCTCAACCCAAATAGTAGAAATAATACAGAGTAGGATTTTGGAGACTCGTATCTCCTTCTAATTAGCTGTCTGTCTTTTGGCAAATTGTTCAGACCCTCTGACCTTCATCTCTCTCAGCTTTAAACTGGGAATAATAGCATGTGCTGTCTGCAAACCCCTTAAGGTTGCTGCAAGTATCAAAGTGATATTTGTAAGTTAAAATATGCTCTCCAAATGCAGGATGTTATAGACCTTAAATAGCTAAGCTATGTATGTGTCAAAGTTTTGTCCTTGGGGCATCATATTTGTCTAAGTGAAGCTATCTGATTTGTCTTTCTATGTTTTTTAAATATCAGCCTGAGAATTAAGAAAATAAAACTAAACAGACCTTTTGGATTTTTATTTTCAAATTCAACCTGAGAATTGAAATTTCTGGCACTGAGTAAATAGTACTTACGTCTGTCTAGTAGTGGTGTCAATCAAAATGGCAATATTCCAAGTCTGTTAGCGTCATCATTAACAGACTTTTCCTTACGCTGTCAATCATAAAATTTATTGGTGCTTTAAAAGGAGTGAAGAAATAGCCATTTTCTTTTCCTGCTAAAGTTTCTGTATAGTAAGTTCTGATTCTTTGAATTAAATATAAAGTAGCAGTGAATATTTTAATAAGATCTCTGCCTCAGAAAATATAAAACCATAAAAATATAAGCAACAGAATAATTTCTAGAGATTAAATGCAAATATGGGGTTAATTATTCTAGCAAAACCAATTGAAAAATAAATACAAACATTTTGCTGCCTCCATAACTCATCTTCCCCAGAAAATATGATGGTGAAAATCTCTGTGTGTCTTATTAAACCAATGTTTCAAGTTTCCATTTTCAATCCACTTAGAGAATCATAGAAATTCCAAATTCTCATAAACTGTAATCACATGCTCCATTGCCTTGATGTTTATGGTTGACTTTCCCCTGCAAGAAAGTCAGACAGTTAAGAACGTTAAAAATTGTCCTTCAGAGGGACTTCCCTGGTTGTTCAGTGGTCAAGACTCCATGCCTCAATACAGGTGACAAGGGTTCAATCCCTGGGTGGAGAACTAAGATCCCACATGTTGCACAGTGTAGCCAAAAAAAAGAAACTGTCCTTCAGAGAAGGTTCTGGTCTAATACTTTACTCTGTAAAGTGGTCAAAGAAGATCTCTAACACCTAAACAGAAATCTCTCTGACAGAAAGACTATTCCATAGGTGATGGACCCACAGAGATGCATATTATTATTCCTTGCAATGGTTCAGTGGAAAGAGACCTGGACCTGGATTCGAAAGAGAGGTTTGAGTTCCAGCACCAACCTACAGGCTGAGTGGCCTCAGGCAATTCACTGAACTTCTCAAGACTCAGCTTCATCCATCTGTGAGATCTGACTAATAACAGCTCAACTCAGTGTTGTTGAGAGAGTCAAATCAAACAGATCCATGCATGTCCTTGCTAGACTGTGAAACGCTAATAAATGCACAGCAAATATCATTCCTGATGAGGTAATTCAAATTAAGTACTTGCTTTGATTTCACAAAGTGATTTGGATGAAAACCAGTAAAGTATGAATACTTTCACCATTTCATTTTGTGCAACAGAACTGGTCAGTTGTTCATTAGTCCTAATCAACTCCATATTTGGGAGATGTGCATTTAACATTGAAACCTGCCTCCCAAGATACTGTAAAGTGTCCCCCAATTGCTTCCACCCTGAAATTATTGGCTTATGCAACAAGCAGCAGAATGGCTTGTTCACATTACTGTATTCAGACAGTGTCAAGACACTGCACTTTTTTTAAACCTCCTATTCTACTAGTTTTCCATACATCCATACCCCCTACTCCAGGCATGTCTATTTACCTGCTACTCCGTCACACCACTTGACTGCTTCCTCTTCTATATTTTTAGGTTCTGTTTATTTCCCCTGTAACCCTCGTTTCTTTAGAACAAAGCATTACTCCTACCCCCGTTAAGATCCACCTCTTTGGTACAAACTTCCATGACTAAGTCATGTTCTTCTTTGTTGACTCTGTTTTCAAGTCCACATTTAGAAATGAGTCATGCAAGATCCCATATTTCTGCAGATGTTGATGGGGTTTTAAGATACTCCCTAAACTAAGACTGGGTCTGCATGACTGTGAGTGAAAAGTGAAAGTATTAGTTGCTTCAGTTGTGTCTGATTCTTTGGGATCCTATGGACTGTAGCCCGCCAGTCTCCTCTGTCCATGGAATTCTTCAGACAAAGAGTATTGGAGTGGGTTGTCATTCCCTTCTCCAGGGGATCTTCCTGACCCAGGGATTGAACCCAGGTCTCTTGCACTACAGGCAGATTCTTTACTGTCTCAGCCACCAGGGAAGCCCGAATGACAGTGGATTCATTAAATAATTTCAGTCCTTTCATTGCAGCTTTTTAAAAAACAAACCGAAAAAACAACGAAAAACCCAGAAGTACAAAACTGGTTCATCCAGTTCCCATTTATGAAGAAAAACTGCTGTGAATCAGATTAAAAGTGAAGGTCACGCCAACTTAATATGTGTATGCATGAATGTGTGTGTTTGTATATATATGTGTGTGAGCATCTTAGTTGCTTAACTATTTAACTGCTTAATCAGTGGGGCAGAGATGAAATTCATTAGGGTGGAAATTGTAGTCTGTGCTGCTGCTAATTTGCAAGCCTCAGACAACCCAGTGCAGGCCAGTTCCTCTCCTGTAAAATGAGTGTGTCACACTGGCTAACCCATGAGGTCCCTCCAAGTATCCATGATATACTGACAAAGGGAAATCAGTAATCTATCTACATCATATCATAGCTGAAAAATACCTTGCCATGCTCTGCCACACCACTTACAGTGAATTTAAAGTTGCTTTATTTTATATAAATGTTATTGCATGAGATATAAAACAAATGAAGCAGAAAGAAGAGAATGAAAAATGTGCTTCTCTCTTGGTCATTTTCTCTGTGGGGGTATACTGTGGGCTGGCATAAGCCCAAATGTTACAGCTTGCTCCTTGTCTGATGTCACTATAAGCCTTGCAAAGGAGTGGAGCCCCCTCCATGATTAAGTTCTTGACGCCTAGCTGCTTACTGTCCTGCACCAGTCTGAGTCACAGAATCTCTTGTCCTATTATCTCCACTAATTAAAAAGGCTCTTCTATTCTACCAGGTGTTTTTGGCCCACTCTGACTTCTGGAGCTTTGGAAGGAAGCAGGAAACTACGTAGGTGGCCTTGCAACAGCTCCCAAAGTGAAGCTGGGTCTACCTGTCCCGAATGTCACAGTTCCAGGCAGCCTGACCCAGGGTTCCGGATCAGCAGGTGCAAAGAACAGAATCTTAAGTCTTAAATCTTAAAAGTCTTAAATCAAATCACTCTTTTTGGATACAAGACTCTGACATGCCTGTGGGCAGCTGATGGATGACCTAGGAATTTTGAAAACTTCATAGAATTTCGAAGGCATTGAAAAGAACTGATAATGCTAAGTCTTACACAGAGCAAATGCTTTGTAAATGTTATTGAATTACTAAACCAGATTGAATAATGTTTTAAAGAAAGTTGTTTAAGAGCAGTGATAGTGAGCCAAAACTAGGAAGATAAAGTTTAATGGAAACAAGCATCAAGTCCTATTCTTAGGTTGATATTAATAATAGAAGGGCCTTATGTTTTACAGATTTTTACAGACTACAATCATTTACACATACTTATTCCATTTAATGCCTACCTCAAGATGCCATGTCCATATATTATCACTTTTTAATGAATAAGACAGTATAACCAGGATACAGACAGTACAAACAAACAACTTGCCCAAAGTCATACATCTAGTCGTTTGCTAACTAAATTCAAGATCAGGACTTCTTATTTTAAGATTTGGGCTCCTCCTAGGATGTATTAAAGTGCTTTTGCAGCTAAGGGACTATGTGTGTTCAGATAGAGGAAGTCTTGTCTTCATCAAAATATCTTTGGTGAGTAGCAATTTTAACTTGCCTTCATAGAAATACATCATACAGGAAAGACTAGCAAACCTATTGAACTGTATTGGTCAGGCTATATCTGGAACACACATTTGTTTCTGAGTATTGTATGGTAAGGTTTGAGATGTATAAAGAGTCATAAAATAGAGAACTGCCAGCAATTTGTTCTAGTAGTTAAAATTCTGAAAACTCTGCCTTACAAAGAGTAGTTGAAAGAATTTGAAATGTTCAGCCTGGAAAAAGGAATATTGGTGGTGGTGGTGGAGTGTTCTTTTTGGATACAAGACTCTGACATGCCTGTGGGCAGCTGATGGATGACCTAGGAATTTTGAAAACTTCATAGAATTTCGAAGGCATTGAAAAGAACTGATAATGCTAAGTCTTACACAGAGCAAATGCTTTGTAAATGTTATTGAATTACTAAACCAGATTGAATAATGTTTTAAAGAAAGTTGTTTAAGAGCAGTGATAGTGAGCCAAAACTAGGAAGATAAAGTTTAATGGAAACAAGCATCAAGTCCTATTCTTAGGTTGATATTAATAATAGAAGGGCCTTATGTTTTACAGATTTTTACAGACTACAATCATTTACACATACTTATTCCATTTAATGCCTACCTCAAGATGCCATGTCCATATATTATCACTTTTTAATGAATAAGACAGTATAACCAGGATACAGACAGTACAAACAAACAACTTGCCCAAAGTCATACATCTAGTCGTTTGCTAACTGAATTCAAGATCAGGACTTCTTATTTTAAGATTTGGGCTCCTCCTAGGATGTATTAAAGTGCTTTTGCAGCTAAGGGACTATGTGTGTTCAGATAGAGGAAGTCTTGTCTTCATCAAAATATCTTTGGTGAGTAGCAATTTTAACTTGCCTTCATAGAAATACATCATACAGGAAAGACTAGCAAACCTATTGAACTGTATTGGTCAGGCTATATCTGGAACACACATTTGTTTCTGAGTATTGTATGGTAAGGTTTGAGATGTATAAAGAGTCATAAAATAGAGAACTGCCAGCAATTTGTTCTAGTAGTTAAAATTCTGAAAACTCTGCCTTACAAAGAGTAGTTGAAAGAATTTGAAATGTTCAGCCTGGAAAAAGGAATATTGGTGGTGGTGGTGGAGTGATAATGGAAGGGAAAGTGCAAATTCAAAAAACTGTCTCCAAAGCTCTGAGTGGCTGCTGCTGCTGCTGCTGCTGCTGCTGCTAAGTCACTTCAGTCGTGTCCAACTCTGTGCGACCCCACAGATGGCAGCCCACTGGGCTCCGCCATCCCTGGGATTCTCCAGGCAAGAACGCTGGAGTGGGTTGCCATTTCCTTCTCCAATGCATGAAAGTGAAAAGTGAAAGTGAAGTTGCTCAGTCGTGTCTGACTCAGCGACCCCATGGACTGCAGCCTACCAGGCTCCTTCATCCATGGGATTTTCCAGGCAGGAATACTGGAGTGGGGTGCCATTGCCTTCTCCGGAGTGGCTGCTACATCAGAGGGATTAGCTATGTTGTTCTAGAGACCAGAATAGAACTGCTGAAGAGAAATTATTGAGGTCAGTTTTTCAATTTGATATAAAGAAAAAATTTTTTAAAACTTAAAGTTGCTCAGAAATTCAGTACATTTTCTTGTGAGGGGCAACTTGTAAATAATCAAGCAAAACTGAGTAGACCTATTGCTGTGGATGATCTAATCATGATTTTGGCACTGGGTAGGAGGTTGAAATAAATGCTCTAAGTGATTTTTCAGGGCCTCTAAGATTCTATGAGAATCTTTCTAGAGAAAGATTCTACCTTTCTCTAAAATAATTAAACTTGAACTGAAGGCAAAAATCCATCTATTTTCATAATCCATGTTTCTAATGGTACCTATGCTTCACTATCAGTGTTTACCATATTACCCCCAAACTGAGCTGCTTGAAATATATATCATGTGAATCAGACATATGGAGAGGCCTCCACATTGTCTAGTGCTCAGCTGGGAAGACTCCACAGCTGTGGGGAGAAGGTGGGGGCAAACAGGACAAATGAAGGCTGGAATCATCTAGAACTGTGCTGTCCAGTATAGAAGGCACTCACCCCATGTGGGTATCAACTACTTGAAATACATCTAGTCTGAAACGAATTGTGTTCTAAGTAAAACATGCACACACACACACACACATACACACACACACACACACACACACACACACTGCATACATACACACTATTCCGAAGACTTAGTATGAATATAAAGAACTAAAACTGTCATTAATAAGGTGTATCTTGATTACATATGGAAATAATATTTGGATATTGGGTGAAATAAAATATATTAACTATATGAATATCACTTGTTTCTTTTTAATTTTTAAAATGCGGCTAATAGAAAACTTAAAATTTTATATGTAGCTTATACTCACTGGACATTGTGGATCTCACATGTATGGTTGTTAATGCTGGCTGTTGACTGGCCTCTCAACTGGGCAGTAGACGGGAGCACCTGCCTGTGGTCTCTTCACGTTGCTAGGGCTTCTGTCTCACAATAGCTGAAAATTTTGTATGGCAACTAGAGGTTCCAAAGGTAAGCTTTCCAGTGTGCAAGGTGAAAGCTGCACTGGCTTTTTGACAACCATGAAAGTCACATGCATCACTTTTGCTGTGTTCAATTGGTTACCAGTAAATCATAAACCAGCACAGACACAAGAGGAGGGGCACACTGCAGTAGGGCATGCTGATTGCAGGGTACTATTGCAGCCTATTTGAAAAATCTTCCACAACTTGTTATGGGGATAGACCAATAGGCTTATAAAGTCTCCTTCAGACTTAAAGAGCCATTTCTGAAGTTTAAGAGGATAGATATAGTTCTTCCGGAGAGATCTTCAAATCTTAAAATTAAGCAAATATGTTATGCTCAGGAATTGCATTAATAGCCATTATAAAAGGGGAATGTAGTTTTAAATTCAAATTATCCCTTAGGTGTTTAAAAAGCTGTCTACATACTAAGGAAACAATCGTAAATCCAGTCTGGTGGTCACAAAGTTGAATCACACATCACAGAATTTTTGTTGTGTGATTCACACAGGTGTTTTGCTGTTGTTGTAGTTTATTTGTTTTCAGTTAACCAATAGAAGGATGTTCCTAATTTCTAAGAGGTACATGTTCAAAATGGACTGGCAAAAACTTTTCTTTTTTCCAAATGTACTTAAATTTTTCTCAAGTCCTTTGAACAATTAACGGTTTATACAATGGATGTGAAGATATGTAGTGCATGTTGACTTGAGGATAATGGGTGATTTGTAATAACGATTAAAGTATTTTATAATATGTAATTTATTTAATACATCATCCTAAATTTGTGGGCAGTGAAACTACTCAGAGCATGAAATGTCATGAATATTAAATCAACATGGGCTTTAGTCAAACAAGTGTAACTGGCCCAGAGAACATCTAGTACCTAAGGACTTCTGAAAATAAGTGACTGTTGATTTTTGTGGGTATGGTTTTTTCACAAGTAACAATAGGGAATTATCAATGTCAAGTTAGCCTAAATGTTCAGTTAGCTTTGTTCCTTCTGCATTTCCACTTTAGAGTTTCAGTTACTCAGATTATTTTCCCTTTGAAATTAATTTGTTAATATAAATTATTACTTTCCTCTATAATGATTTAATTATTTATTAATCACTGAATAATTAGCAGTAATTTAATTTTAATTTAACATTAACTAACCCTCAAAATATCAGTCTATAAGTCTATTACTTTCTCCTGGGTTGTGTATGGAAAGCACTTTTTGATACTCGACATCATAGAAACTGTGATATGGGGAGTGAATTGAACTGGAAAGTGGAAGTGGAGAAAATATAAAACAACAAAAGCAACAACAGCAACATTCAAAACCAAAAGTAAAAACAAATAAGCCTGCATTATTCATGAAAGTTACCAAACTTTCACACTGCTTCTTATTCTTGCTGGTATTTTATTTCTCTTCATACAGAAACCAGAACACACTGAAAGATTTCCCTTTTCTTCCAGAAAAGTGGCCAGAGTCATGTGTTTGATAAACACACTGAAATGGGCTGGATTGTACTGCACAAAAAGACGTTCATCTCCACTCCTAACATTTGCTTTCTAAATAACAAAGCCTCTTGAAATGAATCATGAAACTAAAAATAGATTCCAGTACTTTTCAAAAGGATTTTCACTTATAAGAAAAAGTTTTTGACTTGTGGAACATTTTACTTCATTCCTTTTTCTTATACAAATAAGAAAGATCAACAGGCAGCATGGAATACCAATGTTTTCAATTCAGTATTATAGAGAGATGTGATACTATCCAGTGAATTGAAGAGAAGCTACATCAAATAACCTGAAGCAAAACTAAACAAAAGTCATTCAGGCATCAAGCTATTTAAATTAACTAATAAATGTATAATGCTATTAAAGTAAAAGTTAATAGCATGGGTTTGGGTTATATATGAGTGTTAGTCACTCAGCTGTGTTCAACTCTTTGTGATCCCATGGACTGTCACTTGCCAGGCCCCTCTGTCTGTGGAATTCTCCAGGCAAGAATATTGGAGTAGATTGCCATTCCCTTCTCCAGGGGATCTCCCTGACCCAGGGATTGAACCTGGGTCTCCTGTATTGCAGGCAGATTCATTACTATCTGAGCCACCAGGGAAGCTGCAGGGTCATATATACCTCAATCATATAAGTTTTCTCATCTATAAATGAATGCAAAACTAGAATTTGGGGGATGATTAAATAAGAAACATAAATCAATGGCTTACACAACACATAGTGAGATTTCACTGTTGTTATTTTTTAGAATACAGTAGAATATCAACAAAGGAGAAGGAAATGGAAACCCATTCCAGTATTCTTGCCTGGAGAATCCCACGGACAGGGGAGCCAGGTGGGCTGCCATCTGTGGGGTAGCACAGAGTCAGACATTACTGAAGCGATTTAGCAGCCACAGCAGCAGAATATCAACAAAGGAATGTACCCCAATATAATAATTGCCATATATGACACGCCACAGCTAGCATCATACTCAATGGTAAACTGAAAGCTTTTCTTTTCAGATAAGGAACAATACAAGGATGCCCACTCTCATCACTTTCATTCAACAAAATACTAGAAATCCTAGCCAGAGCAAACTGGCAGGAAAAAAGATATAGAAAGCATCCGAGTCATAAAGAAAGAAGTAAAACTATCTCTATTTGTAAATGACATTATTTATAGAAAACCCTAAAGACTCCACCAAAAAACCATTAGAACAAATAAATAAATTCAGTAGTTTCAGGATACAAAATCAATATATAAAAATTGATTTCTATACACCAATTTCTATACATCAATAAGGGAATATCAGAAAGAGAAATTAAGAAAACAATCCCATTTGCAATTGTATAAAAAATAATAAAATATCTATGATAAATTTCCCAAGGAGGTGAAAGCTCTGTACAGTGAAAACAATAAAAGATTAATGAAAGAATCTGAAGAAGACACAATAAAAGGAAAGTTATTCCATGCTCATGGACTGGAAGAATTAATATTGCTAAGCTGTCCATATTACTGAAAGCAATCTTCAGATTCAATGCAATTCCTATTAAAATTCCAACGTCATTTTCCACAAAAATTAAACACACACACACACATATACACAATACTGAAATTTGTATGGAACCAGAGAAGATCCAGAAGAGCCAAAGCAATCTTGAAATGAAAAGACAAATCTGGGAGTATCCTATTTGCTGATTTAAAACTGAGCTACAAAGTCACAGTAATCAAAAGAGTATGATATTGGTATTAAAAACTGACACGTTGGTCAATGGAACAAAATAGAAAGCCCCAAAAATAAGCCTATGCATACATGGTCATTTAATTTTTGGCAAAGGAACTAAGAATTTACAATGAGGAAAGGACAGTATCTTCAATAACTAGTGCTGGGAAAACCAGAGAGCCACATGCAAAAGAATGAAACTGGACTACTCTCTTACAGCAACACAAAAACCACTTAAAATGGTTAAATACTTGAATTTAACACCTGAAACATATGACTCCTAGAAGAAAACATAGAGGGTAAGTTCCGTGACATCAGTTTCGACAATGATTTTCTGGATATGACACCAAAACAAACACAATAGGAGCAAAAATCAGTACAAAGTAAAATCCTTCTTCTTTTCAAATAAAACTGTCAACAAAATGAAAATGCAACCTAAAGAATGGGAGAAATTATTTGCTAATCATGTATCTGATAAAAGTTAATATCCAAAATACATAAGGAACTCAATTCAACAGCAAAAAAAAAAACAACCCTAACAATTCAATTTAAAAGTGGGCATAAGATCTAAATATGTTTTTATAAAAATACAAATATTCAAAAGGTATTTGAATACATGAAAAGGTGCTCACCATCACTTATCATCAGAAAAATACAACTCGAAACCATCACCTTATATCCATCAGCATGGCTGTCATCAAAAACACAAAAGATAAGTGTTGGCAAAGATGTGGAGAAAAGGGAACCACTGAGTACAGTTGGTGGGAAAGATAAATTGATGCAGCCACTGTGGAAAACAGTATGGAGCTTCCTCAAAAAATTAAAAATAGAACTATCATATGATCCAGCAATCCAACTTCTGGGCATATATCCAAAGGCAATGAAAACAAGATCTTGAAGAGATATATGCAATCCCATGTTCACTGTAGCATTAATAACAATGGCCATTATAGAAACAACCTAAATGTCTATCTATAGGTGAGTGGATAAAGAATACGTGATATATGTATTACCCAGCCATAAGAAAGAAAGAAATCCTGACATTTACAACATGGATGGACCTTGAAGGCATTATGCTTGTCAGACAAACACAAGTTAAAGAATAAAGAAGAAGAAGAAAGTCAAGTTCATATTTACAGAGAGTAGAAAATCGTTGCCAGGGACTGTGGGGTGGGAAAAATAGGGAAAGGTTGGTAAAAGTGTACAAAAATAAAATGAAATAATACAGTAGAGTAGGAGACCCCAGAACTAAAAAATAGGAAGTTAGGAAACCCAAAATTTATTCCCAGATATGCTATTAATTAACTGTATGATTGTAGTCAAGTCTCTTAATTTATCAGTAAAATTAGATAGTTGGTTAGATGGTCCCTATCATTGTCAGCTTCAAAATTAAATGATTATGAATAAACAAGACAATTACCAACTCCTCTTTTCACACTCTGTAGTACAGACCTAAATATAAGGGCTGTTGGTTACAAAAGGATGCCTTTTTAAGTTGAATAAAATACTCCTGAGATAACTAACTATTCCATCTGTTTAGTCACTATCTTGTAACAAAAGGCCAGGCAGGTACTGTGGTAACTGAGTGTGTGCTCTGGGCCAGGAATGCCTCACCTTGAATCCAAGACCTACTATTTATTAACTTTGTGACTTTGGGCATGTCAGTTTCCTTGCCTGAACAGCTGAAACCATAAGGATATCTGACATGCTAATGTTGTGAGATGGAGCAGATTCACACATGAAAAATACTTAGAACAGTATTTGGCAAGGATAAGAGCTCAATAAATATTGGCAATATTTATTGCCTTAACATTTATTCCTTCTTCTGTTTCTTTTCTGATAATTTCCTATTTATTAATGAGCTAACACACATTTAAAAAATAATAGTACATTTTAAAATGCTATATTAATATGCTATCATAATCTCTTAAAAATGTAGATGACAAAACAAAGGAGAAAACCCTGGCCTAAATATTTTTTTAGATAGAATTAACCCAGCTGACTCCATTCTCTTCCCATTCCCTAAACTGAGTGAATTCTTTAGATAGAGCTAACCCAGTTGACTGACTTCTTTCCCCATTCCCTCAACTGAGTGACTGGAAGAACTCTGGTAAAATTGGAAGTGAAACTGGAAGGAAGGGGGCAGGGCACAGCCTTTAAAAGAATGACATAGCTATAGGACATAACAAAAACTGACTAGAACCAACTAGGTCCAAGATGGCAGAATATTTAACCTCCAGTGGACCTTGAACCTCATTATATGCTCATTGTAACACAACAGCATAAGCTAAGTGACACACCTACTAGCACCATAACAGTTCAAAGATCAAGAAGTGGCTGGTAGCCCAGTTCCTGGAAATCTCCGCCTCTTCCCCAAAACAGCTGGAATACTCCTCCTGCTTGTTAGTCTATGAAATTAGCCAGCCCATACAAACTAACCAATCTTTCAAGGTCGGTTGCCTTTTGAGATGGTCCACACTCTGTCTGCGGAGTCTGTTTCTTTCTAAAAACGTCCACTTCTTGCTTATCACTTTCTCTCACTGAATTCTTTCTGTGACGAGATAGGGAGTGGGTATATGTATACCTGAGCTTCCCTGGTAGCTCAGATGGTAAAGCGTCTGCCTGCAATGCGGGAGGCCCGGGAATCCCACGGATGGAGGAGCCTGGTAGGCTATAGTCCATGGGGTTGCAAAGAGTCGGAAACGACTCAGCAACTTCACTTTCACTTTCTTGTGTATACCTATGGCTGATTCATGTGGAGGTTTGACAGAAAATAAAATTCTGTAATGCAATTATCCTTCAAATAAAATATAAATAAATATTAAAAATTTTTAAAAAAGAGAGAACACACAGAAAAAAATAAATTATAAAAAAGAGGATGTTGGAATGAGGTTCGTGACATTGTACGGGAGACAGGGATCAAGACCATCCCCATGGAAAAGAAATGCAAAAAAGCAAAATGGCTGTCTGGGGAGGCCTTACAAATAGCTGTGAAAAGAAGAGAGGCGAAAAGCAAAGGAGAAAAGGAAAGATATAAGCACCTGAATGCAGAGTTCCAAAGAATAGCAAGAAGAGATAAGAAAGCCTTCTTCAGCGATCAATGCAAAGAAATAGAGGAAAACAACAGAATGGGAAAGACTAGAGATCTCTTCAAGAAAATTAGAGATACCAAGGGAACATTTCATGCAAGGATGGGCT
>SJYT01054939.1:308756-324793 GCA_006410635.1 Cephalophus harveyi | reverse complement strand
AGAAGGGGATGACCGAGGATGAGATGGCTGGATGGCATCACTGACTCGATGGATGTGAGTCTGAGTGAACTCCGAGAGATGGTAATGAACAGGGAGGCCTGGCATGCTGCGATTCATGGGGTCGCAAAGAGTCGGACACAACTGAGCGACTGAACTGAACTGAACTAAAAAAAAAGAAAAATGACCTGAGTCTCATTACGGAGAAGGCAATGGCATCCCACTCCAGTACTCTTGCCTGGAAAATCCCATGGACAGAGAAGCCTGGTGGGCTGCAGTCCATGGGGTCGCTAAGAGTCGGACTCGACTGAGTGAGTTCATTTTCACTTTTCACTTTCATGCATTGGAGAAGGAAATGGCAATCCACTCCAGTGTTCTTGCCTGGAGAATCCCAGGGACGGGGGAGCCTGGTGGGCTGCCGTCTATGGGGTCACACAGAGTCGGACATGACTGAAGCGACTTAGCAGCAGCAGCAGCAGCAGAGCCTCATTAAGTCTTGGGACCAGCTGCATGATCTCAATTAAAATACCATGGATTCAAACTCAGTCTGGGTTTTGGCTGGGTTTGAGTCCCATTCTGAGTTGCTTGGTTTCAAAAGCATAAAGTGTGGCATCTAGATTCACTGTCTAAAGCCTTTTCTGTTAGAAATCTCTAAGACAGCCTCACTCTCACCCAAAACTGGTGTAAACTCAGTATACTAACTTAAATTTTTATCACCTCTTACTGCTAATTGAGAGGATTTTTCTTCAAAATTAAAGAGTTTTGAGCATCATCTGAACAGGTGAGTGATAAGCAGCTCTAGGTGTTGAGTGTTTACTCAGGATATTATCCTCAACTTCCCAAAGATTCTCTCCTGTAATCTTTACAATTAACCTGTGAGGTGAGGGTCATTTCTCACATGCAAGAAAGACCCTAGCAAATAAGGAAAGGTAAAGCCAGAATTTTAAACTGGAATTTCAAATCTTTTACTCTTAGACAACAACAGATAGTGAAAGTGGGGTGGGGAGAAAGGAAGGAGGGAGGAAGAGAAGGAAGACACAAGAAATTTCCAGGAAGCTCTACTGTCCTTACATCTCTGTAAGTCTGATCCAGCATGCACTACCCGCTCTACAGTCTGCCTATCTGCCTTCAGTCCAGTCATTAGAGGGTCAAACTTCATTCTACTAGAGAGTATAGAAGATGCCTATCCACCAGATAGGCAACCTGGTGGATTCTGTCCTGATCATTGGAACGTAAAGCACATTCTCACACAATATCTGAGAAGTCTGAAAGGTTCTTGCCACCTCTGATATCCTGGAAGATCTATTTCAAATAATCACCAAATTGATTTAATTATGGGGAATTGGAGAAGGAAATGGCAACCCACTTCAGTATTCTTGCCTGTAGAATCCCATGGATGGAGGAGCTTGGTGGGCTACAGTCCACGGGTTGCAAACAGTGGGACACGACTGAGCGACTTCACTATGGGGAATGGAGCCGGTATTTGCAAAAGAGAAGAACAAGCAAACTTCCTTGTGAAACACTTTAGGATCCTGCTACCTAGCTTATCTAGGTTAAACATCAGAATTGAGTCAAAACAGGAGGGGAGGTAGTAAAGAATCATGCCTGAGATGAAAGGTCAACTGGGCAGCTGGCCTTGAGGTTAAAGCTCTCCTTACAAAAGAGGTAAGGATGACATTGTTCTTACAGTAACTGAATTCACTCCATCTTTATCCTCGCCATATTGCTACAGGGCATAGATTTTTGTCATTTGGGTGCCTGAGGCTACTCTTTGTCCTATGGAGGGGCCAAGTTTTCTCTTGGCCCCAGATGGCAGGGGCCCCTTCTCCAGGCCCTTAGATGCCTCCAGAACCTAAGCCAGTTAGCCCCAGAGTCCACTGGAAGGAATGAAGTGCCAGAAGCTGAGGAATACTGTGAAAGCTGTTTTTTCTTTTTTTGAACTTTCTGGAATTTTTTTTTAACTGAAGCATAGTTGATTTACAGTATTGTATTAGTTTCAGGTACACAGCACCTGTATATGTATGTTGCTGTTGTTATTTGGTCACTAAGTCATGTCTGACTCTGTGATCCCATGGACTGCAGCACACCAGGCCTCTCTGTCCCTATCTCCCAGAGTTTGCCCAAGTTCATGTCCATTGAATTGGTGATGCCATTCAACCATCTCATCCTCTGTTGCTGTCTTCTCCTGCCTTCAGTCTTTCCCAGCATCAGGGTCTTTTCCAGTGAATCGGCTCTTTGCATCAGGTGGCCATTTGGAGCTTCAGTTCAGTTTAGTCGCTCAGTCGTGTCCGATTCTTTGTGACCCCATGAATCGCAGCACGCTAGGCCTCCCTGTCCATCACCAACTCCCGGATTTTACCCAAACTCATGTCCATCGAGTTGGTGATGCCATCCAGCCATCTCAATCTCTGTCGTCCCCTTCTCCTCCTGCCCCCAATCCCTCCCAGCATCTGGGTCTTTTCCAATGAGTCAACTCTTCTCATGAGGTGGCCAAAGTATTAGAGTTTCGGCTTCAACATCAGGCCCTCCGATGAACACCCAGGACTGATCTCCTTTAGGAAGGACTGGTTGGATCTCCTTGCAGTCCAAGGGACTCTCAAGAGTCCTCCAACACCACAGTTCAGCATCAGTCCTTCCAATGAGTATTCAGGATTGATCTCCTTTAGGATTGACTGGTTTGATCTTCTTTGCTGTCCAAGGGACTCTTAAGTCTTCTCTAGCACCACCATTGTAAGGATCAATTCTTTGGCTCTCTGTCTTCTTTATGGTCCACCTCTCACATCCTTACATGACTACTGGAAAGACTACAGCTTTGGCTGTATGGATCTTTGTCAGCAAAGTGATGTCTTTGCTTTTTAATATATTGTCTAGGCTTGTCATAGCTTTCCTTCCAAGAAGCAAGCAAGTATATATACACATATTTTTCAGATTTTTTCCATTATGGGTTATTACAAGACATTAAGTGTAGTTCCCTGTGCCAAAGAGTAAATCCTTGTTGTCTATCTATTTTATATATGGTAGTCTGTATCTCCTAATCCTAAACTCCTAATTTATCCATTCCCTCCTTTTCCCTTTGGTTACCATAAGTTTGTTTGTATGTCTGTGATTCTGTTTGTCTTGTAAATAAGTTCATTTGTATTACTTCTTTTTTAGATTCCACATGTAATTGATAGCGTATGATATCTGTCTTTCTCTGTCTGATTTACTTTACTTAGTGTCATAATCTCTAGGTCCATTTACATAGAAATTGTTCTTACAACTTGCCCTGCTGTCATTTCTTTGGCATGAGCTCATAGTAAAGTTTTTTTTTTTTTTTTTTTGACACATTCTAAACTGCTTCTGGAGGAGAGGCACATAGATGAAAGTCAAAACTAAAAGCTCATTCTGACCATTTTAATTTATTTACACATTCATCCTTAGTGACCTAGTCTGACATGACACATCCCTCACTTGAAGAGTTTTAAGGCTCACAAAACCCTTGATAATCAACCATCTGGCTCTAGTCTCTTCCTCACAATGTGACAAAGGAATAGATTTTTCTAAAGGGCTTGGCCTCTGCCTGGAGTGAGTCAGGAGCCCTGGCTGAACTTGACAGCTGTTTGGCCATAATCTGGCCTTGAATTCATCCTGTTACTTTTGTGAATAAGCCCCCCTCAGGCAGGCCCAGTAGGACGATCATCTACCAGAACAAGGGTGAGCCATCTCAGGACACTGGAGCTTACCAGGCTGTACATTTCTGACTCCTGAGGAAATAAGAGTCTCTTAGGGATGGAGACTCTTTCCTCAAGGTCTCCAGGTCCAACACTGACCACTGCAGGATGGTCTTTTACTGAAACTGCCTCCCTTCCCATTCACCCCGAGGAAGGCTGCCTATTGCCTAATTAATGATCAGCTCAGAAATGGGGTTTCTCCAGTGACTCAGTGGTAAAGAACACACCTGCCAATGCAGGAGACATAAGAGATGCGGGTTCAGTCTCTGGGTCAGGAAGATCCCCTGGAGGAGGGCATGGCAACCCCCTCCAATACTCTTGCCTGGAGAATCCCATGGACAGAGGAGCCTGGTGGGCTACAGTCCATGGGGCTGCAAAGAGTCTGGGCTAAGTCATGACTAAGAGACTGGGCGCACAGGCATGCACAGTTCAGAAGTCCTCTCCTCAGCACATTCTCTGGGGTTAAGCCACATTTAGAAGATGGCCTTTGGCTGACTACTCTCTGTATGATCCACTTGTTAGAGGCTATGGAGGGAATAGAGGATATAGGGTAACCTGGCTGGCTGTGTATCTTGGCCTTTTTACTTCTCAGTTGATGTGCATGCATGCTAAGTCACTTCATTCCTGTCCAACTCTTTGCAGCCCCATGGACTGTAGCCCACCAGGCTCCTCTGTCCATAAGATTTCCCAGGCAAGAATACTGGAGTGGGTTGCCATGAGCTCCTCCAGGGGATTGTCCCCATCCAGGGATCAAATCCATATCTTTTACATCTCCTGCATTGGCAAGTGGGTTCTTTACCACTAGCACAACCTGGGAAGTCCTCTTAGTAGATAGCCTTGGGCAAATTACTCAATTTTTTTGTGCCTGTTTCCTCATTTTCCAAGTGTTAAATGTTAGGAATGCTTACATCTTAAGGGTCCTGTGAGAGGAAGTGAGTTAATTTGGGTAAAGTGTACAGAACAGAATAAGTGTATTGATCAGAACTGATCAACATTAGCTGGTATTCTCATCTAGAGTTCACTTTTTAAAGTGGGAGTTGACTTTGTAGAATGAATCTTTTCCTGAAGGAATGAATGGGAAAGAGAAAAAATCGGGCAGTAAAAGAGGAATCTTGGCTTGGGGTGCTGTGGGTATGGTCTGGAGATCTGAGCCACAAGGAAGGCTAAGAAGGTGGTCCCGGGATTAGGTTTTAATGGCAGGGCTGACCTACATATATTTAATATCTTAGGAGTAACAATATTGGTAACTTTAAAAGGTGAAGGCAATGCATGTAAACAAAGTGAGACAGCTAATTATATTTACCCTAGGGTTACCATGGTAGAACAGGATTAAATGAACTATAAATTCTTTTGAAGCAGAAACTGTTGTCCTAGTGCTCACTGTGAATGCTCAGTAAAGGTGTGTTGAGTGGATTAGCAAATGATGAATAAACAGCCCAAGGTCCAGGCTGAATTTATTTGCTCCATAAGCCTTGCTTGGCTAAGTCAAGGATGGCCTTTAGACCAAGCTTCAGGGATGCAGTCACTCCTACGTGTGCTTCCCCTTGCTGATTCAAGGTCTTCCAAGAAAAAAAGGCTACAGCATAAAAAATAAAATGTTTAATGTGGAGCAAATCACAACTGTGTCTACTTCCATTACATATGCTCCATACTTTTCTTGGGGTCAGTTAAAGGGATGGATGAATGGATATTCATACAATTTTCATTTTTCTTCAGCAGGTTCTCTTTGTTTAATTTTTTTTTTCTGAAATGAGATGGTAGTTAACTGGAAAAATAAAAATAAAATCATAAACATCTTTATTGATGTGGGTAGCAAGCAGTGATCCCAAACAAAAAGCTTTTCTAGATTGTGTGTTTACTGAGACATAGTTTTAGATAATCTGAATTATATTTAACACTGTGCTGCATGTAATGTGGCATCCACTGAAAACAAGTTGTCAAATGGAATGCCTTAGTAACAATTAGTCAATTGTGACAATAGGAATGTGACAAATAGGCTAAACATGTGAGCATTCTTCGAAAACAAAAAAATAAAACCAATTCTCCTTCCTCCCTAAAATATCCTGAGTGTAGCAAATAAATAGGGATTTAAAAAATGATAACACAAAGTAGCATACTTAAATTACATATAAATAAACTTGGAATTGGTGAAACTGTAATTGCTCTCTTTTTTAAAACAACTAACAACTGACCTTTTCGAATCATGCTGCTCAACATCAAATATTAGACCAGGGATCAACAAACATTTTCTATCATCAAAGACCAGACTGTAAATATTTTAGATTCATAGACCACATTGAATATAATTAGTAGGTACCTATAGAGTTGGTGATGGACAGGGAGGCCTGGCGTGCTGCGATTCATGGGGTCGCAAAGAGTCGGACACGACTGGGCGACTGAACTGAACTGAACTGATATAGCAAAGAAAAAACAAATTTCCACACTTCTTATTGACCAGAATTAAATACACAGTAATAATAATAGATTATATTTTTTTGTAATGCAAGTTTACTAATGAAAATAATGGATCTTTTTTTTTTCTCTTGGTATAATGTTTTACTTCATGGAGGTTCAACCTCACTGCTCCTTTATCATCTGATTACAAATGTTTTTCTGTAAAAATCATTCCTAGCTAGTGGCACCAGACAAAAAACAAGCTATTTGCTAGATTTTGCCTCCTGGCTATAGGTTGCTGATCTTTGGGTTGGTTGCTCAGTAGAAGACTACCAAAGCATTGTCCATAAAACAGCAACTGATAGTAAACCAGTAGTAGTCCTTGGTTATTGCTTTGCCATGCATTGCTACCTGGTGATGGTATAGAGCATTAGTCTTCAAACCAAGTAACAGGGAATCCTTAACATAAACTTTGGATCTTTTAGTAAAGACAGAGTAATGTGAAAATTATAGTAAGTATTTTGACACAAGAAAAGGAAACCAGCACAGAGCAGTGTGAGCTAAGAACAGCCAACATAGAAGGGGGAAGAAAAGAGTGAGTGGAAAGAATTCCCTTCATGAGAGTCATAGAAGTATAGACTACTCCTTGGTGAGGAGAAACTAGAAATTTAAAGTGGATTCTATCCAGAATTGTTTATATTTATGTTCAAAGTATTTGCTAGTAAAATGAATATCATTTTCATTCTAGAATGGCTTCAGATCCCTTCACCATCTTTATAAAGTTCTAAGAAACATTGTAAGTATATACATGGTATCTTGGTGAGTTGCATACTGGAGTCAAGATTCTGAGCTTTAAAATAAAGAAAAAAGATGATTAGCCATGATCTGACTCTCTCAACTTACCCTCCAACCAAATGCTCTATTAATATGACTGAAGTCTGCTGTTACAAAGAAAGTCTTAATTTGTCCACATCCAGGTTCTGTTTCACATATAGCAATTAACTGAAAAAATTCTTTGGCCTGGGCAGTAATTTATTCACTCAAAAGACTTCAATAATTTATGTGAGCATTTAAACCCTTTTTCATGTTTTAATTTTTTATTGAAGAATAGTTGATTTACAATGTTGTGTTTGTTTCAGATGTATGGAAAAGTGAGTAAGTTATACACACAGACATATATCCACCCCTTTTCTTTTCAGATTCTTTTTCCATACAGGCCATTACAGAGTATTGAGTAGAGGTCTCTCTGCTATACAGATCGTTCTTATATACGGTGGTATATGTGTCAGTCCCAACTCTAAATTTATGCCTCCCCCTACCCTTATCCCCAGGTAACCATAAATCAACATCTGTGACTCTACTTTTATTTTGCAAATAAATTCATCTGTACCTTTGTTTTTTAGATTCCACATAAAAGGGGTATTACATGAAATTTGTCTCTCTGGGTCTACAAAGCTACAGTAATCAAAACATGAAAGCAGAAATATAGATCAATGGAACAAGAGAGAAAACCCAGAGGTAAACCCATGTACCTATGGTTATCTATTCTATGACAAAGGAGAAAAGAATATACGATGGAGAAAAGACAGTCTCTTCAATAACTGGTACTGGGAAAACTGGATAGCTACATGTTAAAGAATGAAATTAGAACACTCCCTAACACTATACACAAACATAAACTCAAAATGGATTAAAGACCTAAACGTAAGGCTGGACACCATAAAACTCTTAGAGGAGTACATAGGCAGAGTACTCTTTAACATAAATCACAGTAAGATCTTTTTTGCCGTATCTCCTAGAGTAATGAAAATAAAAACAAAAATAAACAAATGGGGCCTAATTAAGCTTAAAAGCTTTTGTATAGCAGAAAAAACTATAACAAAATGAAAAAATAACCCTCAGAATGTGAAAAAAAATACTTTTTCATATTTTTAGTGTTCCTAGGGAAAAGCATTCTTTTTCCAGGAACGGACTCAGATAAAGAAGTCAGACTTCTGGATTTGAATCTCAATAATACCCTGTGAGCCCTTGGACAATCATTTTTTTTCCCCTCATTATCAGTTAGCTCACATGTAGAATGGGGATAATAACTTTTACCTCATTGGATTTTTGTAAGCAGTGAGTTAATCTCCATAAACTGCTTCGCATTCTGCCTGATACATATTATATGCTCAATAAATATGAACTATTTGCATGATTAGTTACCATTATAAATGTACCTGTGATATTTATCATAATGACAATATCATTTTTGACATCAAATGAAGAGATGGTTATTAAATTAATTCACAAATATTTATCAAATATTTACACTGTGCCAAGCATTATTGTAGGTACTGAATATATATATCACAAACAAAATATATCAATACCTGTAGTCTCATGTGATTTCAGCCTGGTGGGAGGCAGGGAGAACAGAGAATAAAAAAATCAAAATGTAATCTAACATCTGATGAATGTATCCTTCATAAGATGATGATAAATGCTATGGGGAAAACTGACACTGGAGTAAGACATGGAGCATTGAGGGAGGAGAGATCGCAATTGAGCATAGGCTAGGTGATCAGGGAAGTCTTCTGGCATATGGATGACCTTTTCTCCTAAGGGGTTGAAAGACCTGGGCTAGGTTGCCAGACTTACCTAATAAAAATACAGGATGTCTATTTAAATTCAACCTGACAACCTGTATTTTATCTGGCAACCATCTCTAGGGATGGGGCAGTAAAAAGGAGTCTGAGAGTTTTCTTTTGGGATAAAAGACAAATGAGTTTCACTGATAAGTTCTGATGGGGCAGGGCTGAGGCATGGTGTGAGAAGGTCCTGCAGTTCTGGGGCTCACTTGCAACTACTGTAGAGGACAGGGCCAGGCTCCCTTACTCTGAGTACTGAGGTTATGAGATTTCCCTCGATTCTTGCCTTTGAGTGGGTGGAAAGTCGAACAAGTGGAATTTGACTTCCTCTTAACTCCTATGTGTTGCTTGGGGTCATGGAAAGCCAAACTGAAAATGATCTGAGATGTCGGGTTAGACAGTCCTCAGAAAACAGACCATGAGTTGCTCAACACTGTGAACACAGTGCCTCTCAGAACCTTGGATTATCGATGGAGATGTTGCAAGAAAAAAATTCTCCCCGTACAATTTTCCATTGTTTTCCTCTGTAATTTTTCATCTGGGGTTGAGGATAGCACTGTTTTCCCCAGAAGGAGGATTTCAAAAGTGAGTAGTGGTAGCTTCTACCATACAATGTAGTTCTTTCAAAGATCCAATGCTGTCTCTTACACACAGTGAGAGAAAAGTTGGCTTCATCTCAGCTCAGGACTAAAGGGTGATACTGCTGATTATTGTACGAAATTGAAAGATGGTACCAGTTCCATCTTAAAAAGGGGGGCATGGTTTTATTAGTTTTTGAAAGTTTAGCTTCTAGATCAGTGCTTAGTACATTGTAGGTACTCTGTAAATATGAATATGAATAATAGATAAGGATTTGTAGTATTAGAAGATTTTCTTAAAATCAAAACTTAATTTTTGTTAAATCACTTTGAAATAATGCTTATGTGCATTGCTCCTTCCTAAAATAAGTGTGTTAGAGATGTTTTCTTGCAGATGCGGAAAAAAATGTATGTCATAGCAGTTCAGAAAATAGGCCCAGATAATCCTCCCTTCATACTTCCTGGCTGTGTGACTTTTCCATATCTTTGTACCTCAGTCCCCTCTTCTATAAAATAAGGGCAATAATACTAGTATCATACTAGTGTCTCCTTTCTTACCAGATTATTGAAATTAGTCAATATGTAAAACATTTAGATCAGTGCCTGTTGCATACAAGGCACTAGAATGTTAGCTACTAATCTTAAACTTTTATTAGCCCTATATTATCTCCTATAATGTGTAGCAGGCTTCCCTGGTGGCTCAGACGGTGCCTGTAATGCAGGATACCCGGGTTCAATCCCCTGGGTTGGGACAATCCCCTGGAGAACGGAACAGCAACCCACTCCATAATTCTTGCCTGGAGAATTCCATGGACTGGACAGAGGAGCCTGGCAGGCTACAGTCCATGGGGTTGCAGAGAGTCAGACACAAATGGACAACTAACATAATGCTGAGCACATTGTCTGAGATCTATAAGATTGTGTGTGCATGCTCAGTCATGTCCAACTCCTTGCAACCCCATGGACTTCATCCTGCCAAGCTCCTCTGTTTATGGAATTTTCCAGGCAAAAATACTGGGGTGGCTGTGATTTCCTTCTCTAGAGGATCTTCCCAACCCAGGGATCAAACCCACGTCTCCTGTGTCTCCTGCACTGGTAGGTGGATTCTTTACCACTAAGCCACCTGAGAAGCTATGTTCATATATTAGAAAAAAATTAAAACTATTTACTATTTAGAGTCCTTCTGAAGATATTGCAAAATAGTATAATGATTAAAATACCACTGCTTGACTAGTCTAGTCATTAACACCCTAGAAAGAGAGGAGGCTAAACAATTACAAGGATAAATAAACCTTTGTCACTGACCTCTCTCTAGCTGAAGAGCAAACATATTTATGTGGGAAGAACACAATGTCTTCCCCTTTTAATATGGGTCATGTCCACCTTGGCAAGTTTAGGGCTTCTGAGCTTTTGTTTGGGGAAGTCAAAGAAAATTCAACTGAGAATAAGGTGGAAGAGTGACTCACCAAGCTATGTGCTTGCACCATTTTCCTTTCCACCTGTGCCTGTGGACAAAGGATACCGCAGAGGTAAGGGACTCCGTACTCAGTCTACTGCAGTTTGGCTTTCTCACTCCCATGTCAATAAATCCACGTTGGCTAAATTTTTAGGTGTTTTTCCTACTAGTTAAAATAAATTCAATGATCCTTTATCAGCTCTCCTCTGATTCTCGGAAGTGTTTCCCAAATGCCGTCCTTTGTGAAAGTACTATATCATTGGAGGGTAAAACACTCCCTCCACCCCTACCCAGATTGTTGCCTTGGGTTGTTCCTCTTTCCTTCTCACTTCCTAGTAGTGGCCCTTCTTAATTTCCCTGGCATATATTTATGGTTCCCAGTGTTCTGATATTTAGATTTCTTTTCTTCATATAATCTCATCTTCATCCATATTTTACTAGTATCACATATTAACAAGTGTTGTTGTTGTTCAGTTGCTAAGGCGGGTCTGACTCTTTGTGACCACATGGACTACAGCTCACCAGGCACCCCTGTCCTTCACCATCTCCTGGAGTTTGTTCAAATTCATGTCCATTGAGTCAGTGATGCTATCTAACCATCTCATCCGCTGCCGTCCCCTTCTCCTTTTGCTTTCAATCTTTCCCAGCATCGAGGTCTTTTCCAATGAGTTGGCTCTTTGTATCAGGTGGCCAAAGTATTGGAACTTTAGCATCAGTCCTTCCAGTGAATATCCAGAGTTGATTTCCTTTAGGATTGATTGGTTTGATTTCCTTGCACTGCAAGGGACTCTCAAGAGTCTTCTTCAACACCATAGTTCAAAAGCATCAATTCTTCGGTGCTCAGCCTTTTTTACGGTCCACCTCTCACATCTGTACATGAATATTGGAAAAACCATAGCTTTGACTCGACAGACCTTTGTCGGCAAAGTGATGTCTGCTTTTTAATACGCTGTGTAGGACTGTCATAACTTTCCTTCCAAGGAGCAAGCATCTTTTAATTTCATGGCTGCAGTCACCATCTGCAGTGATTTTGGAGCCCAAGAAAACAAAGTTAGCCACTGTTTCCACTGTTTCCTCATCTATTTGCCATGAAGTGATGGGATTAGATGCCATTGATCTTAGGTTTTTTTCATGTTAACTAGTGAAATAGGCTAATGGACTCTACAGATATCAGATCCTAATCCCTGGAACCTGTAGACTTACCTTGTAGATATGATTAAGGTAAACGTTTTCTGCAGTTTGTGGTAAGTCACTTTAGTCGTGTCCAATTCTTTGCAACCTTATGGACTGTAGTCTACTAGGCTCTTCTGTCCATGGATTCCCCAGGCAAGAATATTGAAGTGGGTTGCCATTTCCTCCTCCAGGGATCTTCCCAACTCCCAACCCAGGGATCGAGCTCATGTCTCCTGCATTGGCAGGCAGGTTCTTTACCACTAGCGCCACCTAGGAAGTCACATAGAATACTGGTGTGGGTTGCCATTCCCTTCTCCAGGGGATATTCCTGGCCCAGGGATTGAACCCAGATATCCTGAATTACAGGTGGATTCTTTATTGTCTGAGCTACCAGGGAAGCTGCTGCTGCTGCTGCTACTAAGTCACTTCAGTTGTGTCCGATTCTGTGCCACCCCATAGACAGCAGCCCACCAGGCTCCCTCATCCCTGGAATTCTCCAGGCAAGAACACCAGAGTGGGTTGCCATTTCCTCTCCAATGCATGAAAGTGAAAAGTGAAAGTGAAGTCGCTCAGTCGTGTCTGACTCATAGCGATGCCATGGACTGAAGCCCACCAGGTTCCTCCATCCATAGGGTTTTCCAGGCAAGAGTACTGGAGTGGGGTGCCATTGCCTTCTCTGATCAAGGAAGCTAGATGGGGCAATTATCCTGGATTATTCTATATTATTCAGGAGGGTCCTCAATGACAACACCTGTGTCTTTAAAAGAGAGTGGGGATGGAGATGTGAAACAGCTGGCAGAGAAGAAGACAATGTGTGGCAGAAATTGGAATGATGATGTCACGGTACCAAAAGTACCTGCAGCCCCCAGAAGCTGGAAGAAGCAGGAATCAGATTGTCCCTGAGAGCCTACAGAGGGAGGGAGTGTGGTCTGCCAGCATCGTGACTTTGGCCCAGGGATACTGATTTTGGACTTCTGGCCTCCAGAACTGTGAGAAAGTAAATTTATATTGTTTTAAACTTCAAGTTAGGGACTTTCCTTGGTGGTCTAGTGGATAATACCCTGTGCTCCCAATGCAGGGGACCTGGGTTCAATCCCTGGTCAGGGAACTAAGATCCCGCATACCATAACTATGCCTGGGTGCCTCAACCACTGAGACTGCATTCCACAACTAGAGAAGCCCATGTGCCACAACAAAGACCCAGCGCAGCCAAAGAAAAGATAATAATAATAATAAAGTCAGATGATTGTACAACTCAGTGAATACACTAGAAACTACTGAACTATATTTTTAAAGTGTAAATTCATAGTATCTCAATGATAGCTCAATAAAGCTGTTCTTTAAAATAAATAAATAAACAAACCCCAACTTAAACAGCAGACACAGGAAACTAATACAACTAGAAAATCTAAAACGTATGTCTGTAATTATCACTCCCTTTCCGGTGTCAAATCTACAAAAACCAAAGACCTCTGGACATCGTCACCAGCTTTCCCATTTAACATTTGAGCAAGCGTGTTTTAATTTCATGGCTGTAGTCACCATATATCATTTAATTCTTATTTAATATTCACTCTGACCTGATGAAATACAATTTGTTGTCCTCACATTAGAAGAAGGGACCTGAGATACAAAAAATTTAAGTAGCTTGCCCAAGGTTGTAAAGATGTTACAGGCTAGAGCTCAGATTTGGGTCCCAGTGTAGTCTTGCTTCAGACCAATCACTAGGGCAGCACTCTGCAGCCTCAAATTAGCAGATGTCTCAGGCTACTCAGAGCCTGTCCTACATCCACACACCAGTGCCAAGGCTCTCTCAGAGTGGATCACTTTAGTTGGATTCAGAAAACCTTTACAGAACCCCTACGGCCTGCTGGGCACTCTGTATATCCACCTGACCAGAGACAGCTGTTCTTGTTGAAACACCAAACCTTCTGAGGCAAGAACATTTCCTAAATTTCATGCAATTACAAAGTCAGAACCTATATCCGTGAGGATGATCTGAACCCGATCTGAATGACTGTTGCCTCCTAAAAGCCTCATGTTTACTAGCAAACTCTGTTGGGAGAGTGCTGTTGTTGTTAAGTTGGCATGGTCACTTTCATTGTGTTGCTACTGGGTCCTGGGGCAAAGTAGAGATGCTGAAACTGCAAGCATCGCCTGTTAGTATTTCTAGAGTTCTACCCTCCTTCCGTGCCATGTGGGGTGCATCTGGAGGCCCTGAACCCCAGCTGTCTAATATTCCCCTCTTATTCTTCCCTTATAGTTATTCTTGAAATGTGGCCAATAAGTACAATGGCTCCAATATCTTAGTCATCTGCTGGGTGCCAAGTAGTCTACATGCGCTGTCCATCTAATCCTTTTCACAATTCTGCCAGGGAAGTATTACCATCATTTTAGAGATGAGAAATTTCAGGCTTAGGGAGGTGAACTAATTTGTCCAAGCTCACATAGCTTCTTGGTGGCAGGGTAGAGGTAGGATTTAAAGAATCTGACAATTAAAATAACTAAATTAGATTAAAACATTTCTAAACATAACCTAAGTTGCTTCTTCAGGTTGCCTTGAGCAGTGCTGAAGGAGGGGCTGCAGAGAACCAGCTACATGATTCAGGAAAAGCCCCCCTCAATTCCCTAGGGAGCCAGGTATCATGATTTCTGTCTCTGAGATTGCCTTATGCTTGGCACAAATGACTTTAATAATGATACTGATACAATATTTATGACATTTATATAAGTCTTTCTAGATTACTGAGTGCATGTGTGGGTACTCAGTCATTCAGTTGTGTTCCACTCTTTGTGACCTCCTGGACTGTAATCCACCGGGCTCCTCTGTCCATGGGATTTCCCAGGCAAGTACTAGAGTGGAGTGCCATTTCCTCCTCCAGGGGGTCTTCTTGACCCAGGGATTGAACCCGTGATTTCTGCATCTCCTGCAATCCAGGTGGATTCTTTACCGCTGAGCCATTGGGGAAGCAGGTTACTGAGTACTTTAGCATGAAAGAGCACTTTTTACAGGTTGGGGGAGGATAGAACTTCTCTTTCTTTTTCAGAAATTTGTGTTGGGATATTCCCTTTGTGAAGTCCCAGAAATTTAAATCTTCTGGGATTTGCTGAGGCATCATAGGTGGTAATGGTGGTAAAAGAATCTGCCTGCCAAGGCAAGAGATGAAGGAGATGCAGGTTTGACTTATGGACCAGGAAGATCCCCTGGAGTAGGAAATGGTAACCCACTCCTGTATCCTTGCCTGGAAAATCCCATGGACAGAGGAGCTTGGCGGGCTACAGTCCATGGGGTTGCAAAGAGTTGGACACAACCGAGCATGCATGCAGGTGGTAAGATGGTAATGTATTTGTAAAATTTGAAAAAAGTAGAACACTTTAACCACATCAGTTAAGGCTGTTCTCTCTTTCATATGGAATTCCTCTTCACAATCCTTCATGTTGGGTGATGTCAGATTGACTGGACATTTTGGGTATTTGGCTAATGGTAAACTGAAATTAGGATCCTTTTAGTTTGGGTTGAAAGTGAAAGTAAAAGTCACTCAGTGGTGTCCTACTCTGTGATCCCATGGACTGTATAGTCCATGGAATACTCCAGGCCACAATACTGGAGTGGGTAGCCTATCCCTTCTCCAGCAGATCTTCCTGACCCAAGAATCAAACCAGGGTCTCCTGCATTGCAGGCGGATTCTTTACCAACTGAGCTATCAGGGAAGCCCAAGTCTGGGTTGGGGGGGATATATTTATGTGGGTTGCAGTCACTTCTAGGTATAGCTAAGTTCTGCTACCTGTTCTCACCCAGGAACACTGGCTGAAATGCTCTCACTGCCCACTCATTTGTGGTCATGGAATGAAGACACTGGGTTAGAGATTGAAATGTGATCTGAGTGTGTCCTTCCAGTGCCACAATTATGTGATATAGAGAATAAACATGGTTTGAAATGTTCAGTGCCAGAAGCCCATCTAGGAAAAGTTCTTCAAATTATTCTATGTGAAAAATTGTAGGCAAAGGTTTCAGTTCTCATGGATGTGGTTAACTCAGAAGTTCTCTCTTATCAGGAGATTCATGAGGGAGCAATCATAGTAAGCAACAAAAAAAAAA